>PVIH01017048.1:0-43336 GCA_004025045.1 Sigmodon hispidus
TGGAAAAAAAATTCAGAGGGAAAGATGAACACAAAGAAAATATAGGTGTAGCAATCTTATTTGTATTTCTTCCCTTGATAAGCCATGCTTATCATTCTTATCCTCTGTATAGTTATTGTTAACTCTTCCACATTTTAAATTCTTTTTACTGTGTTTTTTTTTGATAAATACAAAATAAAGAAGGAAAAAAAAAGAAAAATGATTTAGGATTCTCAATAAAACAGAATTAGACTCTCAAAACCTCTAAACGGGGAAGGAAATAAAGATAAAGGCCACGTAAAGATAGCAGATAAACAAAGAGTCTGGATTATGTTTGTTGTATGTTCTTGTAATTTTTTAACTTTTAATGAGCTAATTGCAGGGAGACAATTGATTCCTAAGGCTGCTAAGTTAAACAAATGCATATACTTTAAAGATATCCTGACTTTGAAATCTGTTTATAAGAATACGTTACTTGGGAAAAGAGTTTCTGCTTTTGTCTCCATGGAAGATCAAAACGTGTGGATTGGTTCTAGGCAGGTGTGGTTCCATTTGCTAAGGCCACCTGAAGCTGATAAGAGGCTGCCTTGGAGGTGTTGGGAGGAGAGATCAGAGGGGGCAGGCAGTGAAGAAGGACAGAGTGAAGGGGGAGAGTTGTGCCCTGACTTTGCTGATATAGAAACTCCTGAGTCTACAGACTTGGAGGAAGAGCTGCTGTCACTCATAGAACAGATGAAAAGAACAAGTATGGGAAGGAAGAAAAAAGAAGGAAGGAGAAAGAGGAAACATTGCCAAAGCCCTAGGCACATGAGCAGTCAAGTCACTGGGTGGCACCAATGTAGGAAAGGTGCTAGTCATCAGCAAATGCTGGAAGGTACTTAGGGCTATCCCTACTCCTTAGACAGGAAGGCAAGAAATCATTTCTGAAAGGTTAACCTTGCTCCTATTCAAGGGAGAAATCCCTAAGCTGAAATTAATCACTAGCAAGAAAGACTGAATAAATAAGTTCTTACTGGTTGATTTTGTAAATCTAAATAGTATATGACCGAAGCTTCCTAAAAAGCTTCAAGTATTTGGCTGAAAAGCCACCCTGGAAACAAATGTTCTTTTGTTCCTGTTAGGTAGAAAGACTTAAGACTTACACCAGAAAACACATACCTGGCACCAAGGCAAGAGACTCCCACAGACTATTTGCCGGGGATGAAATGGAATGTATATGAGGGCCTCCATCTCAAGACAGTCATTAGGTAATTAGGAGAATTCAAACATCTTATTTTAACAAATTCACTGTTCCTATAGAAACAGCACTTTGGAATGACCAGGGTTAGCTGCTAGCATAATTCATAACTGTAACCACAGAACAGTCTTTCCTTCTACCTATTCTACCAAACAAACCAACACCATCAGACATCAGAAAGAACAGCCTGTAAACTGCTTGGCTTCAGGTCACAGCAAGCCTACAGAACACCAATGAACAGAAGGTAGAGTAAGGAGTCTCCAGGGGAAAGGACAGGGAGTATTCTAACACTATATAACTTAGCTGAGCACATGATAATGTCAGCCAAAGGGGAGTGTTGAGGCTCTAACATCCAGCAGGGCTCAGTGCAATACCACAGTAGATGGGAGTCTTCAGAGATTCCTTCCTGAGGCTCTTGTGCTAACTCCCTGCCTGGATTTAAACACAGCAGGATAATTTTATAATCATAGGACACACAGACAGACAGATAGACACCCTTAACAGGAAAGTCTTAAGTCCTTAACTAGGGCAATAGCACAGCACTTCTGCTTTCTGTACTGTTGCAGGGGCAGAGGCAGGGGCAGGTTATCATTTAATAAAATCCACTGTGTCCTAATGGGGACCGAAGGACTACAAACACTCTAGGACCAACACAGTGAGACGCTCTAGCTGCTCCATTTTCTTCCACTGCTTTGAAATCCTGGAACCATGGGTGTTGGTAGCCACAGAAAGGCAGGACCACAAGGTGATATCCCAAAAGAAGCTACTGCTTTCCTAGGTGCTCCTTGAGTAAGAGCCCGGCTCATGGGTCCTCTGAAACCATGGCAGGGAGAGATGTGCTA
Organism: Sigmodon hispidus; assembly: GCA_004025045.1. Lineage (NCBI taxonomy): Eukaryota > Metazoa > Chordata > Mammalia > Rodentia > Cricetidae > Sigmodon > Sigmodon hispidus. The sequence goes on from PVIH01017048.1 coordinate 2,059, forward strand.
GGTAGCTACATGGGCAGGAGAAAAAATAGAAACAAATTCCAGGAGGATGTTTTTGGCCATCTCAATGTTGTTGTGGGCAATGACCAAAGCTTTCTGAATGTCCTGGTAGGAGTAGCCCTGACTCATGAGGTGCTCAGTCTCACTTGAGAGCTGTGCTGAGGGGACGATTGCTGCAGGGTTAGCAGTGGCACCTCCACCTTGTTGATAGCTACTTGCTTTTCATTCAGAGTTGATTCTCCGAGGGAATGGTTTAGGGGGCCGCTCAGGAACTTGGGAACTCTCATTAAAGTTTGCTGCAGAATCAACATCCAGAGACAATCAGCCAAAGGAGGAGCTGGCATTAGAGAGGTCAGACAGAGTCCGGTGAGCCAGTACAGCTGACAGTGGAAGTCAGAAAGGCACTGCAGGTAGTTGAACAGAGGTTGCAGGATGCCTGCCTAAATAGGATAGAAGAAGGAAAAGATTTTGCCCTATGTCTTTTACCCACATTCAGACAACCCACAGGGATACTATGGCAATCAGGCCCACTGTTGTGGATACACCCAAAGGTATCGCCTAGTAAAAGTATAGAACATTACCCTACAGAAGTAGCTGATTTAGCTCAGAATGGCATCCAACAATCCATTCAGTATTTTGGGCATGCACCAGCCATAATAATTGTGCCATACACAGCAGCACAATTTAACACTCTGTGTGCTGTTGTTGATGATTGGGCAATTCTTGATGATTGGCTGTATCTTTGCTGGAAAAATAGTTAATAATTACCCACAACATCCTCTTATGACATTTTTTAAGGAGCACCCCATAATTTTCCCAAGGTCACCGCCACAGAGTTGGTGGCGGGTGCTGTCAATGTATTCACTGATGGCTTGAAAACAGGAGTAGGTGCCTATATGGTGCACGGCAAACAACCAGTTCAACATCAGTTTGCTTCTGGGACTCCTCAGGTAGTGGAACTTCGAATAGTATGTGAGGTGTTTAAAGAATGCCAATTTGCCTTTAACTTGATATCTGACTCAGCCTATGTGGTTAATGCTTTAAAGATGCTTGAAGTGGCAGGACCAGTCAAATCATCCAGTATGGTCGCTGTCCTATTTAACCACTTGCAAGACTTGATTATGCAACAAAAGGAGAGATTTTTTTCCTCAGCACATCCGTGCACATACTGGCCTTCCTGGTCCACTCAGCAAAGGCAATGCCAAGGTGGATATGTGCACTAGACAGGACTGGGTATTCTTTACCTCTCCTGTAGTCAAAGCTCAAGAATTTCACCAGCTATATCATGTGAATGCTAAGACCTTACAACAAAAGTTTCAGATATTCAGAGCTGAAGCACGTCAAATAGTTTTGGATTGTGCTCAATGTGTGATGTACCACCACCCATCTTCCCTAGGTGTTAATCCCAGAGGGATTCTGCCATTAAAAGTATGGCAAATGGATGTTACTCACATTTCTGAATTTGGCTCTTTGAAGTATGTACATGTTTCTGTAGATACGTGCTCTGGTATCTTGCATGCTACTGCCATGTCAGGAGAGAAGGGAAGCAATTTCATTGTGCACTGCCTAGAGGCCTGGGCAGCTTGGGGAAAGCCCCTGCAGGTAAAAACTGACAGTGGCCCTGCTTATACTGGGAATACAGTTTACTGCATTCTGCAGATAAATGTATGTACAAGTAACTCATGGATTGCCTTACAATCTACAGGGACAAGGCATAGTAGAACGTGCTCATCGCATGCTGAAGGAATGCTTACAAAAACAAAAAGGGGGAATAGGTCATGGCTGCACCCCCAAAGAAAGACTATCTATAGCTCTGTTTACCCTTAATTTTTAAAATTTGGATGTTGATGGCCTCTCCATGGCAGATAGACATCTGACTCTCATCCCTAGCCACAGAGGCATGGTGAAATGGAAGGATATTTTCACGGGCCACTGGCATGGCCCTGATCCAGTGCTTACATGGGCGAGAGGTTCTGTTTGTGTCTTTCCTCAGGACTGGGAAGATCCAGTGTGGGTACCAGAACAGCTAACCAGGAAGGTCCTAAATGACAAGTATGATGCTTGCAAGGCCGCAGAGGATGCTGGTGATAGCTCTGATGATGCTCCTGCGATGTCAACCGGGGAAGATGGAGCTGAGGTGGGGGATACTGTCGGTGTTCCCAAAACCTCTGCCCATACAGCATGATGCTCATCTTTTTCCACGGTTGTTTACCACCAATAGGGATTTAGAATTACCTTATGTTCCTTATGATTCTGAAATAGCTAGCTTGGGAGAAAGTAGAAATTTTACTTTGAAAGGTTCCCTATGTTTTCAAATTGTTACCAACTGTTCGCAGCTTTCCCCATGCATTTTGCTGTATAATCAGACTGCGGGATGGTTTGACCATCCTCAGAGACAAGCGAGTGCCAGTGCAGCCTTGAATGCCTCCTGGTTTTCGGGTGTCTGGCCAGTAAGAGATTCCTTTGATAATGATACTGCCTTTCCATCCAGACAGCTCAAACACTTAATAATTTGTCTGCCAATGTAGCCCATGACTTAGACATTCAAAGAGGCATTTCTGCCCAGCTTAAAGGTGGGCTGATGTTGGTCCACCAAAGGATTGACCTGGTGCAAGAGGAGGTTGATGTCTTCTGGCAGATAGCTCAGTTGGGATGCGAATGGAAGTATCAGGCCCTATGCGTGACTTCTATTCAGTATGAAAATTTTTCCTATGCTGCAAATTTGTCTAACGTTTTGTCAAGTTATTTTATAAGAAATTGGTCAGGTAAATTTGAAGTGACCATGGAGAAGTTGAGAGTTGCAATAGTTGCTGTGAATTCAATTCAAGTGGACCCTGGAGTTGCTGAAGGACTGACGAGATGGATGTCCACCGCCCTCAATCATCTGAAGGAATGGGCAGGAATGGGTGCTCTGGCTGGCTTGATGGTGCTGATATTTCTGATTTGCCTGTGGTGCATCTGCAAAATGAGGTTCACACAACGTAGGAGCATGGCCATGATTGTTCAAGCCTTCACCGCCATTGAGGTGGGACAGCTCCCACATGTTTGGCTTGCTGCCTTGAAAGAGTAATGTTTGGCATGGGTTGCGAGGCTAAGCACTGCACATGGTTTTGCCTAGGTAAGGCTTCATGAAGAGCATGCCTAATTGCATACAGGTTGGCACCCACTATCCTGTCCTCATAAAAATGGGTGCTGGACAGGTCTGTCCCTGTCTGATTGGATGACACCTGGATTAGGGATAGCACAAGTCCTCTTGCACAATGGGGATTAGGCCCTCTGCTCTTGCCCGCTGTTTTTGCTTGAATTTTTAATTTTTAATTATTAAATAAGGGGGAGCTGTAGAGAGCTGCCTGCTGCTGCACCCTAAAGATGGTGCTGATTTCCGGCCTCCACCCCCCCACCCGTGGGTGAGTGCTCTTTTTTGATAAACAACTCCTTATTTGGCTTGATCCTGGGGCGTGGTTTGCTGTTGCGTATGTGGATCTATGAGCTGTGCCCACGTGGCTTATTGGGATTGGATGCCCTGAGAGTGTTTAGTCATTGAGCAGGGTTTTCCCAGGCAGAAGAACAAAGAGAGAACAATTGTAAAGGTCCCAAATAAACTGCTGAAAGAAGATCCTGGGTGTTGTGCTTTCCTTGCTGGCAAGGTTGCGCGCAACAAAAAACTATTATTATTAGACATTCAACCACATCAAAGACTACAGCAGGCTATAATATTACCAAAATAAATAGGAAGTGCAAGCAAGTTCCAAATTCTAGAAATGACAGAGATGATACTTGTCTGCCTGGACAGTCACCCAAAGTTCCTTTGTAACATTGGGGCATCCATCTTCAGTCTATAGGCCCAGTGTCCTTGGTATATCTTTCAATGATGCAGGAAATTTGGCAGAGTTCATCAATCACTTCTCCTTGTGTCCTGAAGGACGCCTGGTAATTTTATCTGCAAAGAAGTAATCTGAAGGACCATCTCTACTTGTTCTGTCAAAGTTCAAAGGTCACTTTCCTATGGAACATGCATGTTAAGTTTATATAACATACTCTCAAGCAGTCAATACAACAACAGTTTCTTGTTCAGTAGCTAACTGGTGCCACAAAGTAAATTCCAGAAGAAGTTTTTTCATGCTCATTATTCTTTTGAAATACATTGGAGCAGACCTCTCTCACTGTCCAGTAAAGTCTAAGATTTTTTAATTATGAATGAAGTCATATTTTTTGTCCATGTATACCCTTCTTCAAACTTCCTTTCCCCTTCCACCCCTCTCTTCTCTACATCACTTTATCTCCTCCCCAGCAAGGGCAGGAGGTCCCAAGGTCCCAATGTGGCTTAGTTCAGCATCCATTCCAATTCAATCCGCTTTCCTCATCCCAACATCAAGAATGGGTCAGGGGTTCCTCTGGAGGTAGTGGGATCCAAGGTGCTGGTCCTAGGTGTTTCTGATTCGAAGCTGTCCATTGTTTGTGGTTTGTAGTTTGTACATGCTTTGCTTTTTGCTTTTTTGTTTAATGTCCACTAATGAGTGAGTACATCCCCTGCTTATCTTTCTGGGTATGTGATAAGTCCCCGAGTTTCTCAGGAGGATATTCTCCAAATCCATCCAATTGCCTGCAAATTTTAGGATATCATTTTTTCTTACTGCTGAGTAGTACTACATTGGGTAGATGTACTATGGTTTGTTAATCCATTCTTCAGTTGAGGGGCATCTAGGTTGTTTCCAGGTTCTTGCTATTACAAATAATGCTGCTATGAACATAGTTGAGCTAATGCCTTTGGAATGTGAATGTACATCTTGAGGGTATATGCCCAGTAGTGGTATTGCTGGATCCTTGGGGAGATTGATTCCCAGTTGCCTAAGAAACAGCCATATTGCATTCCAGAGTGGCTGAACAAGCTTACACTCCCACCAACAATGGAGGAGCGTTCCCCTTGCTCCACAACCTCTCCAGCATAGGCTGTCATCTGTGTCTTTTATCCCACTATTAGGGTATGAGAACTGATATGGAATTTGAGCTTTAGCAATATTTCTTTTACATGGATAGATGCTCTTATATTAGGGGCATAAATATTCAGGATTGAAATCTCCTTTTGACCAATTTTTCTTGTGATGAATAAATAAGTAATATCCATCTTGGTCCTTTTAATTGCTTTTAGGTTAAAGTCTACTTTGTTAGATATTAGGATGGCAACCCCAACTTTCTTCTTAGGGCCATTTGATTGAAAAATCTTTTCTCAACCCTTTACTCTGAGCCTATGCCTGTTGTTGTGTTTGAGGTGTGTTTCTTATATACAGCAGAAGGATGGCTTGTATTTTTGTATCCATCTTGTTAGTATGTGTCTTTATTGGTAAATTGAGTCCATTAATATTAATGGATATTAGTGACTACTGCTTGATGTTTCCTGCTATTTTTGGTGGTAGCTTGTATGTATTTCCTCTCTCTGGGCTTTTTTTTGGGGGGGGTGGTCATTGAATGTTTGTAGTTTCTTAGACCCAAGAAAATGCAGCTACCAAAAAAACATTTTGATTCTGTTCCCTTTCTGTTCAATATTAGTAGACACCTTTAGTCAGTCATAAGCCCGAACCCCCACCGCATCTCTCTACTATGACCCAATTCAGACATATAATTCAAAAGCCACTTTTGGCTCTGTTTGTGCTGTAGAATGCATTTTAAGATTCCTCAGGCTTTATGTAAGTGTTCAGGCCCTATGTTGGGACACCATCTGTTGTAAATGACTTCTGACCCTGTTCAGGCAAGAAATTTGGACCTGCCTATGGGGGCTTTTACCTCCCAAAGATGACTCAGACACTTATATTAATTTCATACTGCTTGACTTATGTTTCAGGCACATTACTAGCTAGTTCTTTCATCTTGATTTAACCCATTTCCATTAATCTACGTGCTAGATGGCCCAATGGTCACTAGCTCACCTGGGTCCTACATGTTTCTTCTTTGGAGGCTGGATAGAGACTCCAAATTTCTATTTCTAACTCATGAAACTCCTGTCATCTTCAAATTTGTATATCCAAGTGCCAGGTAAGTATCTGAAATTTGACATCTCACACTACAATCAGAATTTTTCCCTTTCTCCCTTGGCTTTCTGTTTCTATTTTCCCCCTAACTGTAGCTACCATTTTTTGAAATCTTAAATTTCTAAAACTTTACCCATTTCAAAAGAACAAACGTGGACAGGATGTTGAGAAAGTGGCCCTTCAATAGGAAGAAAAAAGTTTTTAGGCACTGACCATATAAGTTACATGTAAGTAATTCTAGGAATAAACACAATTCAAGCAGATCTAATAACTTCCAAAGTTTTTTGTTGTTTACTTGCCAATAGAAACATGCTTTGCTGCCAGACACAAAAATTCTGTGAAATAAAACCTCATTTCAGTATCATAACAGATGTTTACCACCCTTGTAATGTAGGGAATAGGTTACTAAGCATGGGAGTACTTTGTATAACTGTGAACTCTACCTCCTGCTAGGAAGCATGACATTAAAAGCAGGATCTGTAGTAGAGAGCTGTTACTTACCAATTAGCCACATATATACTTGAGGAAACATTTTATGTTTGAAAAATTTTTAGATCTCTAGGAACAGAAATATTATAAATAACACAGACTGTGATGGATCAGTATTGAAGGCAACCATGTGCAAGCTTATTCTCATCATTGGTGAGTGTATAATCAGATATAGACTTATTCTTACTTGATTTCTTTATTATTTTTTATAATGATATTGGCATGTATATGATGTTTAGACTGACTGCTTGTTATTGGATCACCAATTTCAGGACTATTTCTGGAGAAGACTAAATCTCTCACTCTGATCATTTATAAGTTGGTTGTAGTTCTTTGTGTAGGATTGAGACAAGGTGAAATTATCCCCTTTTGTTAGCATTTATATTGGTCCCCCCTTTCAGACATCCATGTTGATAAGACTTCATGGGTGTTGTGTCTCTGATATTTATAGAAGAGGAAATCTCACAGAAATATTTCCATTCCTCTGACTCTTACAATTTTTTCTACCCCATTTTCTGTTATGATCCTTGAGTGCTGGACACAGGAGTTATATTATACATGTAACAGTTAGGGCTGAACACCACATGGTTAATTGTTTTTTGCATTTTGATCAGCTACCAGTTGTGGTTTTCTGTAGTGATCTCAATTTGCTGGAAGAAGATGTTTGTTTAATGAGAGGTAAGAACCACATTTAATTGTGGGTAGAAGGATAAATGTTTATAATGTATTTAGTAAATAGGCTAGTTTAATGAAGTGGAAGCTAACCATCTTCTTCCAAATTCCAGAACTTCACTACCCCTCGGTACTTTGTTATTTTTCCAAGTATAATCTACCTCTGATGAGTGAACTAGATTTCTTTCTTACTCAGTGTTATGTTTATTTAATTGATTATGTCTGTAGAATAGTTTTGTATAAGATGGAAATCAGCAGTACTATGGCCAAACTATGTAAGCAGTTATTCAGATTTACTCCTTAATTATCCTTTGTAGTCTTCCTAACTCAGTGATGACATAAAGTGTAACTCTTAGAAATTCAATTATTCATATGGTATAATTTTATGGATATTTTTAGATAATTCCAAAATGTATTAGCTGCACTAAATTTGTAGTTTTCAAACATTCTGAACTTTAGAAAATTTTAAGGAAAAAGCATCCTTAATTCTTTAATTTGTAAAATAGTCAAAGCAATCATGGTCTTCTTAGCTTGCTGGTGGTTCAAGCCTATAATCCTAGGTCTCGAACTGTTGAGGCAGAAGAAACTCTAGGATACAACCAGTCTATGTTCCACAATGAGAACTTATTATAGGAAAATGTGGTGTGTTAAACCTGAGTAGTGGCATCTTGAGTCTTACATCATCACTATTCTGGTAAGAGGCTTCATATAAAACATCACAAAGTTCTAGGAGAAATCTAATTATCTGATTTCAATGATGTTTTGTATGTTATAAGGCTAATCTCATCCTATCTTCAGAATGAGAGGCAAATTTGAACATTTGGTCCCTAAGTAGAGTGAATTTTTAATATCTTTTCTGTTTAAAAATCATTTTAATGTTTATTAAAACCTGCTTAATGAGTTTTTAAGAAAACATGATTACATTTACACTTTAAAAACTGCCTTAATCTAGAACACTGTGGGGAGAAGGAGACACTGAAGGCTAATTCAGGACAGGCTCAGTAATAAGTTTGGTAAAATATTCTCAGATTGATGTTATCAACATAATTATTTTCTGGTAATAGACTCAAGAGAAGTTAGGGAATTGTTAAGGACATACAGGTTGTATTAGTTAGGGGTTTTACTGGTGTGGAAAGACGAATAAAACTACAACTCTTTTATTTTATTATTATGAACAAAGAAATCACACTTTCTATCCTTGTATATCCTTATTCAAGGTCCCTTCCCCCTCCCACCACATCAGGTCATTCTTTCTTCTCCACAACTCCTGCCCACCCCCAGGCGGCAGGCGGTCCCAAGGTCCCACTGTCCCAGTATTGCTTAGTTCAGCCTCCACTTCTGGCAGATCCAGTTTTCTCCCCCCAACCTCAAGACTGAGTCAGGTGTTCCTCTAGGGGGAGTGAGATCCAAGGAGTCAGTCCAACGTGTTTCTGATCCCAAGCTGTTCAGTGGTTATGGTTTGCAGCTTGGGCATGCTTTGCTTTTTTCTTGTTTGTTTGTTTGTTTGTTTGTTTGTTTAGAGTCCACTAATGAGTGAGTACATCCCCTGCTTATCTTTCTGGGTTTGTGATACCTCATTCAGGAGGATATTCTCCAAATCCATCCATTTGCCTGAAAATTTTAGGATATCATTTTTTCTTACTGCTGAGTAGTACTCCATTGTGTAGATGTACCACAATTTGTTAATCCATTCTTCAGTTGAGGGACATCTAGGTTGTTTCCAGGTTCTTGCTATTACAAATAACGCTCCTATGAACATAGTTGAGCTGATGCCTTTGGAGTTCGACTGTGCATCTTTAGGGTATACACCCAGAAGTGGTATTGCTGGGTCCTTGGGGAGATTGATTCTCCATTTTCTGAGAAACTGCCATACTGCATTCCAAAGTGGCTGAACAAGCTCACACTCCCACCAACAATGGAGGAGTGTTCCCCTTTCTATGCACCATCTCCAGCATAGGCTGTCATCTGTGTCTTTTATCTTAGCCAATCTGACAGGTGTCAGGTGGTATCTCAAAGTTGTTTTGATTTACATTTCTCTGATGGCTAAAGATGATGTGCACTTTTTCAGGTACCTTTCAGTCATTTGTAATTCTTTTGCTGAGAATTCTCTTTTTAATTCTGAACCCCATTTTTTGATTGGATTATTCAAGGTTTTGAGCTCTGTCAGTAGGACAACATGACAGCCTACAGAATGGGAAAAGATTTTCACCAACCCTTCAAGTGATAGAGGACTGATCTCTAAGATATATGAAGAACTCAAGAATCTAGAAACTACAACTCTTATAAAGTAAATTTTTTCATTGGGTGGCTTGCTTCCAGATTCAGAAGTTCAGTCCATTATTATTATGGCAGGGAGCATGGTGGCATGCAGGCAGCTATGGTGCTTAAGCTGAGAGTGTTACATCTTATAGGAAACAGGAAGTTTTCTGAGACAATGGGTGGTATCTGAACACTGGAAACCTCAAAGCCTACCTTCACAGTGACACACTTTCTCCAATAAGGTCATACTTACTTCAACAAATCCACACTTCCTAATAGTGCCACTTTCTATAAGATTATGGGGGTAATTACATTCAAAGTACCACATGGGTAAAAATCTGACAGAATTCCAGAGGGGCTCCAAAGAAAAATGTAAATGTATTGAGTAAAGTGTACAGTTACAACTGATTCAGCCAGAAAACATATCATGTATTTTAGGTGTTCTTCTGAAGGCCAAGGACATACTTCTGTCTAAATATTGAGATGATTTCTTTTCTTAAAAATGTCAACTTGGGATCAGAAACACCTTGGACTGACACCTTGGATCCCACTCCCCCTAGAGGAACACCTGACTCACTCTTGAGGGAGGGGGGAGAAAACTGGATGTGCCAGGAGTGGAGACTCAACTAAGCAATATTGGGTCCTTGGGACCTTGGGACTGCCAGCCACCTGCCCAGGGAGGGGATGGGGAGTTGTGGAGAAGAAAGAATGACCTGATGTGGTGGGAGGGGGAAGGGACCTTGAATAAGGATATTCAAGGTTAGAAAGTGTGACTTCTTTGTTCATAATAATAATAATATTAAAAAATGGAAAAAAAAGAAAAAAATGTCAACTTACTTACTGGCTAAGTACAAACTAGTTGTCATATAAATGTATTTGATGATTGATTTATTACTGTATATTCAGCCAGTTTTTTAGAGCCTTGACATTCAAAAAGAAATATTACATGGAAGTTAGAATACAGGGTTGTTGCTTGTTCTGAATTGTGAAAGAACAGTTTGAAGAGTGTGTTTGATAAAAGGATAACCCCTTGGCACATCTGAAAAATATTACTGAAGATGTAACAATCTATAATAAGCATGGCAGTCTACAAGCTTCAAGGTCAGATACTAGTGAACAGCAGATGAATGTGTGTTCTTTGTTTGTAGGTCTCTACCTACTAGTGAATGCCCAGCTGGGTAAGTCATTGACTGTGTTTTATTATTTGGAAAGCTTCAAATTACCTATAATATAACATTCTTAATATAGGTGATTATTAATTGTATTTTAATACTTATTTTTGAAAAAAAAAACTTACCAAGAGATAACATATACTAAGAAATGAGATGGGTTTACTTTGTGGTGAGTGCACTGTTTTAGTTCTGTTCCCCCTGCTATCATGTATAGCTGGACCACCAGAGAGGTATAAATTGACAACCACATAGTTCCACATGACAACTGGTATGTGTCGACATATTGTATACTTAATAAAATCAGTCTGGAATATAAGAGGACAGAGACATCTCTCCAGCCTTTTTTTGTACGTTTGATTTTGTATCTTAATGTGACAGGTTTTTTTTGTGTAACATTCCTATCTGTCCTGGAACTTTCTTTGTAGACCAGTCTGGCCTGAAACTCACAGATTTTCTTCTGCCTCTGCCTTCCAAGTGCTGGGACTAAGAGTATGTGCTACCGTTATCTGGCTGTTAGGTCTTGAACTCACAGAGATCCTACTGGGTCTCTGTCTCTGGAGTGATGTGATTAAAGACATGGATCACCACTCCTTCATCTTCATAGACTGACTGTGAGTGATTCTGTTCTCTGATATTCCTGACAGATTTTATTAAATATAAAATATATCACCATACTGGACCCCTGTTATTACAAGTCTAAGTAAACCAAACTTTCCAAATGAATCTTCCAAAATTGAACATAACATACATTAGATCAATTTCTGTTCGTTAGATCAATTTCTGTTCTTACATTGGATTTATGGGCTAGTCTGTGAGAGTTCTCACAATACTTACTTCAAACCAGTGATCGAGCATCTGAGGCACAGATAAGGTAAAAAAGCAGGGGCACACTATGAATATACGTTATGAACATCAGCAAAGGCTGTTTTGCCTATTCTTCACTTCCCACAGACTCTGCCTACCAGCTGATGTGTTACGTCAACAAATGGGCTCAGAGTCAGTCAGATGTGGAAGGTATTAAGCCTGATGACATTGATCCTTGCCTTTGTACTCACCTAATTTATTACTTTGCTGGGATTTGGAGAAATGATATCACCATGATCACTAACAAAGTCTTGGATGACTACAAAGGCTTCAATGACTTCAAAAAAAGGTAAAAGAAAGAGTTGAATAATTTGGTGTTTGTGGGGTTAATAGTTGTTACACGTGTATGCTTCTTAATAGTACCGACTTGATGGATTTGAGATTGATACCCAATTTCCCAGTTGATGCCTTTCATTTCCACAGATAACATACATTATCACCCAAACCATAATATTTTGAAACACTTATATATTATGAAATTTCCTTGAGTTAATTAATATATGTACTGTCTTGAACACAAGTATAAAATTTATTACATTTAATTATTGTGTCTGTAGATGTGAATGAATGCTTGTAGGCATGCCATAACATATATGTGGCAGTCAGGCTACTTCTTGCAGCAATCAGCTTTCTCACATGTGAAGAGAATTAACTGAGATCATCAGGCTTGATGGCAACTACATTTACCCACTGAGACATCTTGCCTGTCCTTGAACATTTTATTTTAATAGTTAAATCTGTTTAAAGTTTCTAAAATGCTGCTTATTATTGTAAACTATATGTACCATGTTGCATAAATGCAATATCTTGAAGTTATATTTTCTTTTTTAAAAATTTATTTATTTAAAAAATTATACTTTCTTTTTTTAATTTATTTTGTATTTATCAAGAAAAACAGTAAAATGAATTTAAAATGCTGAGAAGTTAACAATAACTATAAAGAAGATAAAAATCATAAGCATGACTTATCAAGGGTGATAATGCAAATAAGATTGCTACACATATATTTACTTTGTGTTCAACTTCCCTCTGAATTTTTTCCATCGCTGTATATCCTTATTATACTTTCTATATCAATGAGAATTTGTGTTTTTCACATGTATTTCTACTCTAATACCAGTCTGTTTTACATTTGAGTTTAAATATTTTTGTCTACTTATTCATCTGAGGACACAATAGTTGATTCTATATCTTACATATTTTTAATTTGACAATATCAGTACAATCTCTTCAACATACTGATTTCATATCTTCTGGGAAAAAATCAGCTTATCAACTTTCTGAATTTAATAATAATTCTTTTTGTAACATTTAAAAATTATATATATTTTTTCCTGTTGGCTACATTAAATTTGTACCATTAACATATACATTTTTTATAGATTTCTTTGACAATATGGTTATGTTGTATATTCTTTGTTATAGTCATTCTAGCTGGTGAAAGTAATATTTTAATATGACTTTAATCAAATTATTTCTAGTTTTTATAGTTTTAAGATGCTTTTTTCATACACTTATTGGTGTTTTGTCTTGTTTTAAAATAAGTCATGACGTTAACCTATTTTTTATATATGTTGTTTATTCTCAGAGTTTTGGTTCTTGATATATAATGATATATAAATAATATTAACCCTTTACCAGATAAATGTTTTTCAAATACTTTCTCTTGTAATCTAGTTTGTCTCCTTAGTCTTTAAATTGTGTGTCTTTTGTTATGAAAAGATGTGGTATGATCCAGTTCCATGAAATGTATTTCCTTCTGTTTCCTGTGGTCTGGGGAATCTTTCTAAAAAATATCTTTCCAAGCCACATTTGTGCAGATTTATCCATGTTCCTTTCAAGTTGTATTATAGTTTTACAACTTATGTTAGTATCATTAATCTACTTTGGTTTGGTTTTTATATTTGATGTGAAGTAGTGGTCCAATTTTATATTTATACCTGCAAATAAATATATGCAACCTGCATCACCTACTCTGCTTAGTATTTTAAAAATTAGATATTTTTGTACCTTCTTTGTCCTTTTAATCACTCAAAGACTACATGATCTCAACTAATTGTATTAGAAAGAAACAGGTTGAACATTATATAGAATAGACATGAAATAGGTCAATAATCAGAAGAGTTTTCTGGATTGTAATAAAATTGTCTTTTATAAAAATGAAACAATTCCTGGTATCCTGGAATTTACAGGTCTGTTCAGTATATTCACAGGCAAGATGAAATGAGAAAGACAGGAACAACTTCTACCATGATTGATGGCACAATCATTCATATTAATAGAAAATTTTAAGCTATTATTTATAAGAGAAATAACCTCTTTTAGATTTCTTGCATCAAAGATTACGGATATTATATGAGGCTCTATTACAGCACAACAGACTCAGAATCCAGAGGAAGAAGAGGCAATGGACCTAAAAGTTTAGTGTTGTCTTCTCATGAAAATTGCAGATTGGAAATTGATATTTTAGAACCATTCTTCCTAAGAATGTGTGTACTTCCAACCCACTGAATTTGCATTAATTATTATCAATACTGAAAACATGATATCTCCATTTTATTTTATTGGACAGGATTTCAGCTTTTAAGTTGTAAGCACTAGAAATATTGTTCAATATATTCTTTGCATGCATTTTGGAAGACTAGCATGAGAGAAATTGGAATGAGGAGAGGAATGGATGGGAGAGATGTAGATGCAGTGCTCATGTATGAAACTCTTAAAAACTATTTAGACATACATATTAACATACATGTATACATTAGCAGCTAGTAAAATAGGAGGGCATGAATTTTAAGAACAGTAAGGAGTTGTATAAGAGAGGATTTGAGAAGAGAATAGAAATATAATTACATGATCTCAAAAATGAAAATAATAACTTATAAAAATACATACATTTGGCTAGATTGGTGCAAGTGGCACTGGTGTTATATAGGATAATGATAAAGCAAAAATGTTTTGCAACAAAAGTTATGGTAGTGGGGAAATTTGTTCAAAAGTTTATTTTATCATATCATGACAAGAATGAATCAGATGAATAGGCCCAATATTATAAAATGTGCCATTTTAAATAGAATGACCCACAGGATTTGCATTTTCTCTTTTCTGTTGCCTTTAGGAACAACCAGCTCAAAATGCTCTTATCCATTGGATGTGGAAACTTTGGCACTACTCCGTAAGTCCTCTGCTGAGAAGTTATTATTCATTTATTATTAAAAGCAAGCTAGTACAATATGCTTGCTGTCTCCTTACATGTTACAATATTACATAGACCAGTAAGGGGATCTACTAAGTGAATATATTAACTGGGTAAATTTTTTTCATTATGAATAAAGTCATATTTTTTATCCATGTATACCCTTGTTCAAACTCCCTTCCCCATCCTGCCCCTTCCAGTCTCTCTCTCTTCTCCACATCACTTTATCTGCTCCCCAGCAAGGACAGGAGGTCCCCAATTTTTACAGAGAAACTTCAATACTAACTAAAAGACACTGGAAAGAACAGTGTATAATTCAGGTTTAAATTTGGATGGATATTCTGGTACTCCATCCCATACGCATTAGTCACCTGTTTGCTCACAAACCTCCTTCTTAAAATATCTTAGAATACAAAGCCAGAAGAGTAACTATCACACTTTTTGTCTTTATTGCAAAAACAATAAGACTTTTTTAGAGACACATAAATTTGAGAACTATTTGAAGACCAAATGCTTAACTGTGTTAGCTGCTTTCAAAACAATGAAATTAATTTCAGAGAAATGTAAAATCAGTAATAATAAAATGAATGGAAAGTCAAGTGCATGGGCTACACTAAGATGCCCAGGGAAATTCAGATTTAATGTCGAGGAAGGTCATGATGAAGAGCTCAGAGTCAGATATTACCTAATAAAACATTTATATTCTAGTGTGTTCTGATTCTCGAAGCCTTATTATGATTATTTGGGCCTTCCTTAGTTTTATCACCATGGTCTCTGCTCCTGAGAGTCGCCAGTTTTTCATTACTTCAGTTATCAAATTTCTGCGCAAGTATGGATTTGATGGACTGAACTTATCATGGCAATACCCTGGCTGTCATGGAAGTCCTCCAAGGAACAAGCATCTCTTTACTGTCCTTGTTCAGGTAAGGAAAGCAGGAATAACTTTTTTCATTCCTATAAAATTTAAAGCTTTTTCTTTCCAAAATATTCACATCAAATGACAGCATCAATGAGACTCTGAACCTAAGTAAATAAGACTCAGCCCTTACAGGACTATAGACTCCTATCATTTCACTAAATGAACATAGTAACAAGGTGACTCCTAATGACACATTGCTATAGTCACAGGGTGTGCATCACTTAAGCATCATAAGGGAAGCTTCTATTTGGAGTAGCTGGTAATTAACACAGAAACCTAAAATTGAAGGAGGTAGATTCATTTTTAAAAGCCATAATTGGTGGATGATTTTGAGGAAACAGTCTTTCCAAGTCTTTACCAACACAAGTAGACATGAATTTAGATTTATAGAGATTTATAGAGAGTAGCTAGCTCATACATCTGGACTCTATGCTTTTGCTGCTTAGAGTGAAGGAGAACATGAATATGGATAAATAAAAAGGTGTAAGAGGATCTGGGTAAATTTGAGGGAGTGGAATGAATATTCTATATGTGTGTGGAAATCCCAAAGAATAAATAAAAATTATTAAAACATAATAATTGCAGAATATGTTGATTAAGGAGATGATAAAGTAATATAAGACACAAAATAACATAGTATGGTTACCTAAATGTCCATGGAAAGAACAAAAATAGCTTCCACTTGTATTGTTTATTTGCTCTTGCTGTGATAAAATACCATGACCAAAGCAACTTATAAATGAGTTTTTCCTTACAGATCCAGAGAGTTAGAGGCCATAAAGTTGCCATAAAGTTGTGGACAACATGGTAGGCATCAGGTGTGGTGGCTGGAACAGTATTCTGAGAGCTCATATCTTGAACCATAGCATTATGCAGGGAATGAAAACTGGAAGTAGACAGCTTTTAATCTCAAAGTTTACCCCAACGACTTTCTTATTCTAACAAGGCTATACCACCTTAATATCACCAAACACAAAACTGACCAGAAACATGTTCAAATTCCCAAGACTATGAGGAATGTTTCTTATTTCAAACCACTATACTTCATAAAATGGTTTATCTTAGTAATAAAAATAGCCTGGGTCTATTCAATTAAGAATAAATGGAAACTGCATGTATATAGATGGATGAATCTGTAAGAGCATCTTAGTGAGACTCAAGCCTGTGACACTGAAGGGTATCAGGAATAAAATTGTGTGGAAACTGTTGTAGTAGTTTCTGGCCTAGACTTTCCAATCTAGGCCTAAGGTTCTGACCCACAGACCCGCAGACCCACAGAGGCACAAAGACACATAGATGCTTATATTATTTTTATGTTAGTTGGCCTAGAGTCCAGGAATATAACTTGCCAACTCCTTCATCTTAACTTAACCCATGATTCTTATCCTGTTCAGTCATGTGGCTAGATACCTTTGCTGAGCAGTATTTCAACTTCATTCCTCTGCATCTTCTGGCATCACCTAGCATCTCATCTCACTGGCAATTCTTTGGCATCTTTGTGGCTTCTCTGCTCTGCTCTGAGATGTTCCCAGAGTTTTCTTAGTCTGGTAGCTTCACCCACACTTCCTGTCTGCCTTTGGCAGTAGGCAGTAGGCAGGGAAATTATTTATAATGTAATAACATAATCCCACAGTATTTTCTCATTTTTCTTTTTAAAACAAGAACTCCAAATCTAATATCCTTTTTCACATTATCTATAGCAATTTATATCTAGTACTGTAAATAAACACAAACATCCATAGTCCATTTTGGGAGGAATGTGGGTGTAGTTCTCTAGGCTACTTCCTGCTGAACAATGGTGCTGGAAATCCCATGGGGATCCAAAGTAAAATTTTAGAATATAGACAAGTCTTTAGTGGAGTAGTCTCTAAGGCTGAATTACTTCAGTCAGTCTCCTTGAAGTGGTTTTGAATGCAGAACTCAGAGGAAACATTAACAGAGGTGCTCTGAAATGCTGAATCATCTGGGCCACCCATTTCCTTTGGAGACTTTTCAAGGTGTCTTTCTCAATTAAACTTTATTTTCTTTATCCAGGAATAAATCCAAAGCCTCTTATTTTCTATAAAATCGAAAAGAAAAACCTCTTCTCCAAAGTAGCGTATTTTTTAATTTCAATTTTACAGTAAACTCATTTACAAAATATATAGGTTGGATTAATTTGGAAGCATTTATAATCAATGACTTTGAGCAGCTTTAACTACTTTATAGTTAGAAAACCTAAAGACAAGACAATAACATATAGTATCCAGACACTCTTTGAATTTTTCATTTTTATGTGGCTTATTACTATTTCTTTTTAAAAGGACTTTTCTTTCTTTTTTTTTTGCTCTCTCAACTCTGTACATTTTTAAAAACACTCTAAAACATTGAGTTTTTTGTTTAATCTGGCTTTACTGAATATCTCTTATTTCTTATCATTTTCTGATTCTGATCACACCTTTGCTTGGTTAGGGTGGCTGACTCCACTCAGCTTCCTCCGTTTCATTCTGTTTATGACCACACCCTTAATATGCCATCATGTGGCTAAGGATTAAAGGTTGAGCTAGAGGGGCTGGCTGGCTCCACCCAGCTCTTAGTATAGCTTTATAGAATTTAGCTTGTTAGCAGAGGTACTGGTAGGACCCACAATTACCACTCTAGGGAATTTTAGGGTCCATATAATCACCAAGTAAAGCATTGCCATTTGCTGCTTGTTAACTCCATTTAAGTATTTGGCAGTAGGGCCTCTTTATGTGTTAAAGATTTATTTATTTATTATGTATACAGTATATAAAAGAGTGTACCAGATGTCATTACAGATGTTTGTGAGCCAACCTGTGGTTGTTGGGAATTTAACTCACGGCCTCTGGAAGAATAGTCAATGTTCTTAACGCCTGAGCCATCTCTCCAGTCCCCACAAGACTAACAAGTATTTTGCTTCTAAGGTTGAATCAAGAAGTTTCACCTTAAAAAAGCTATGCCTCTGTGTGCCTCCAGCAAACAGAAATGATTCAAAAAATGCTGGTGTTACTAAGAAGCCTTCTTTGACTCTGTTCCCTTTTGCATGTGAGACCAGAAACTTTAAATCCATCATATGCAGCTTGTTTCTTACATTGAGGCCCTGGAACCAGCATTGTTACAATTTTTAAGCTGCACTCTAAAAGTCGGCCATTTTTAACTCAAACTCTCACATCATGTCAGGGTGTGTTTTACCACAGTTCACATGAGAGACACAGCTCAGAAGCTGTTTTTAGGTCTGATTCTGTGCCCTAGAATGCTTTTTAATCTTTTTTTCAGCTTTATTTAGGTGTGTATCACCCATGTCAGGCTGCCATTTGTTGTATAGTTTCTGCCCCAGACTCTCTAGTCTAGGTCTGAAAAAATTTGGATATTACATTAAAAAACTTGAAGATTTTAAGGCTTGGTACAATATATGATGAAAACATTTACCATAGGAAAATATAGAGGTAAGGAAGTAAATAAATTATAGAAATGTCTTGAATTAAATAAAGCAATATATGATTAGGGTCCCAATAATGGTTGTAATACTGGAGGAAGAATATAAGCCAAGATATAAAAAGAACATGTGTATCTGTCCTTCTTGTGTAGAAAACAGTGTTTCCTTGTGGTCATCTACTATCTTGAGTTAATAAATCTTTCTGATCCTACTTCCAGGAAGACCTCTGAACTGTTGTGGAGAGGCTGTGATGATCCATTTAGGGTTGAATATTTCATAGTTTCTTCTTTGCATTTTGGTATAGTATAAGTCTTTGTTTTAATCAATCCACTGTAAAGAGAAGCCTCTCTGATGAGGGCTGAGAGATGTATTAATCCATGGGTATAATGATAGGTCATTTAGAATTGGTTCAATACTGTGTCAATTTAGCAGAATAAGAATAGAATCTTCCCTAGGGTTTATGATCTATCTTGTCACAAATTATCCATCTTGATAATGATGTTGAATATAAGTTTTATCATGTGGAATTGGCCCTAATCCAATTAGAAAGCTTACTAGTGGGTATCTCAGTCATGTCTTGCTGATTCTGTCATTACTATAGGTGTCAGAGCTGGGTAAGAGTAACAATTATTTTTTACTTCAGTAGTATTTATAGTATCTCTAGCCTCACCAAAGCTAACCAACAGGAGTGAAGCTTACAGGTGAGAAGCAGCTAGATTTCTCCCTGATCTTGATTTCTCCATATGACTTAATTATGGAGTATGTTAAAAAATGGGGTCCCACCAATAATTTTGGGAGGGCAAACAATCTATTAAAACTCACTAGCCAACAACTCCCAAAGAGATAACTCATTCCTGATAT
The DNA here is from genome assembly GCA_004025045.1 of Sigmodon hispidus. Classification (NCBI taxonomy): domain Eukaryota; kingdom Metazoa; phylum Chordata; class Mammalia; order Rodentia; family Cricetidae; genus Sigmodon; species Sigmodon hispidus. Next base: position 21,947 of record PVIH01017048.1, read on the forward strand.
TTTGCTTATAATTTGTTATCTTGTGGCACCTAGTAGGAACATTGTTTCCTCCTTAAAGGGTAAATTCATTTTAACTATTTTATATGTGTGCATGTCTATATTTTATAAAACTTATACAGTTACAATTTACTTTTTTGAACAGTTTTAATTATCAAAAATAGTATCTGCACTCTTAGCTCAAAACTACCTCTGTTCATATTTATAATCTCCAGACATTGATTCTATTTTGCCCCCATTGACACAATGGAGAGTCAAATATTCTGAAATATAAGGGTTTAATATTTTAAGACAATGTGTTAGCGTTTTACCTTGCTCCTTATATTTAAATATCATATTCATTTTAACTACTATCTATAAGGCATTTTTGACAAATTCTATTAATATATCATAATATATCTCTGAAACAATGGTATAATAAGAGTAAAACCTTATATTCTAAGTATTTGAATCACAGAAAATGCCAATGAATTATCATCTGGTATCTTCTATTTAGTATTATTAATAAAAAACCAGAACGAGATATTCAGAAAAACTAACATATCAGAGAGACAGAGAAACAAGCCCCAGCCACTTCTCAACTAGCCAACTGCTCAGGTCAAAAAGGTTAAGTCTTCTCTCCACAAATTCTCAGACTCAATTCCTCTGAGTCCTCAGTGGGAAGGGAGCACAGTTGAATGGTTGAGCTCCAGTCTCCTCCTTTTTTTTCACCCAATTATCTTATTTTCTGGTTTAACTTCCCTAGTAATAGGATTAAAGATGTTTGTCACCACTGACTGGCTTTGTTCACCCTTGAACTTACAGAGATCCAGAAGGTCCCTGCCTCTGAGTACTAGGATTAAAGGCAGAGTCACCATTTTCTGACCTTCATGGCTTGGCTCTTATGATTTTCAGACTAGTTTTAATAAATATACACTATATAATCACATACTGGTACTAAATTCATCTTTCAACCATTTTTCCTTCTCCATTACATTGGGATGAATATCATTATTATGAAATAGGCTACTTATTGAGTAAATTAAAGTACTTTTTCCGCAACTGAAGGTTGGATACAAGGTATAAAAAGCAAGTGTAGTTCCAAAGCATGATGTGTTGATTGATGTTTAAGACCTTTACCCAGGTTTTTGAATGGCTACTAACTTTCTGTGTGACCTTGTGAAACATCTCTGTTACTATTAGTCATCTGTAAAGTTTATTAGCAACATCTATCCTAAGGACTTTATCGAGGTGTTGACATACTAAAGTAAAATAATATATGTAAAAGTACTTTACATGCAGTTTTTAAGAAGCTAAATTAATTCTAATTCTTATACCTTATACTCTGTAGGAAATACGTAAAGCTTTTGAGAAGGAGGTGAGTAAGAATAAAAAGCCCAGGCTGCTGGTCACTGCCACAGTTGCTGGTGCCATCTCCTCCATCGATTCTGGCTATGATGTTCCTCAATTGTCAAAGTGAGTGATGTACATTGTCTTGTAATACTGTAGCATGATTAGAGTTTTCTCTTCTTTGGGATGTCTTACTGTTAGAAGTTTTTGCTCAGAAGTTTTATAAAGGGTATTTTTCCAGCATAGTTATGGGGAATGGCCATAAAAAATTACTTTTAAAACTCTTCTTACCCAGGTCCTTGGACTACATTCAAGTCATGACCTATGACCTCCATGGATCTTGGGAAGGCTACACTGGAGAAAACAGTCCCTTATTCAAATCTCCAACTGAAACTGGCATTAAGGCCTTCTACAACATAGTAAGATACTTTACTTATCTTTACAGAAAAGTGAAGAGACAAATCATATGAGGATTTAGGTGCAAAATTAACACAATTAATGCAAATGTTATCCTCATAATATGAGTCAATCATGTCTCATTGACTATAAATTCATATTCATCAAAATGTTTTAGAAGAAGCTACCTAATCCCTTTTAAGTTAATGTAGAGAAACTTGAACTAACAGAATAATGAGGCTACATAACTAATCATGGGTGGTCAATGGCTTGAGCCCTATAGTTAACTTTTGATGCTGCAGAAATACATCATGGAAAACTGGAAGAACAAAGGGGCAGCACCTGAGAAGCTCATTGTTGGGTTCCCAGCTTATGGACACACCTTCATTTTGAGTGACTCCTCTAAAACTGGACTTGGTGTCCCTAGCAATCGTGGTGGCCATCCAGGGCCCTACACAAAGAAAACTGGACTCTGGGCTTACTATGAGGTCAGTAGGTGGCTATACAGTGCTCTATAAATTTCATGCACCTAAGCTGAAAAATATGATGATTTATTAATTTTATGTCCTACTTACACTAAGGAGAACATTATTTCATCAACTTAAATTTTTATACCATAGCCTTAAGTAACCAAAAATAATAAACAGTAACACACCGTCCTTTCAATATACATACCATAGTGTTACTTACATTTATATATTTTCATAAACAAATATATATGTAAGCAATTGAAAGTTTTAGATTACATTCAATTTCAAAACTAAAGTAAACAAAACTAAGAATCTGGACCATCTGTGAACATTTGAAAAGTGGTTTTAAGATGGAGATATATCTCATTTTTTCATCTTTGACCTAGGACATATATAGGTCTAGCTTCAGTCTCCAGTATCACAGAAATAAAAATGAGCTCATACTATATAGTGATGTATTATTAATATATTTGTCAGGAATGTGCCTCACACCCATTATCTTTATATTTGATTGATATTTAAATAGACTCATCTCACATTTGAACTGAGTCTAAGCTACATAGATTGAAATTCTCTTTCAAACAAAAATAGGTCTGGAGATGTAGGTCAGTGGTAAAGAACTTACTATTGGCAAGGCTTTGAGTGTGCTATCCAGTACATAAAATAAAACACATCTAGATTTTCATAACTACAAATGTAATCAGAGAATAAGGGGAAACCTCAAGGAGATAATAAAAGGAATGAAATCACTATGTATACATTCTTTTTTTTCATGAAATTACTATTTCAAGGATCTGAAATTCTTAACTTTTTAAGATTTGCACATTCCTGAAGAATGGAGCCACTCAGGTCTGGAATGCTGATCAACAAGTTCCCTATGCCTACCATGGTAATGAATGGGTTGGCTATGACAACATCAAGAGTGTTTCTATCAAAGTAAGGTGAATCCCTTGGATGTGCCAGGCCCGACTCTGTGTCCCAAGAAACCAACTGACTCCTGTTTTCCTTTTTACTTAATCAGGCTCATTGGCTTAAGAAAAACAGCTTTGGAGGTGCCATGATCTGGGCTATTGATATGGATGATTTCACTGGCTCTTTCTGTGGTCAGGGCACATTCCCCCTGACCTCTACCTTAAAGAAGATCCTCAAAGTGCACAGTCCAAGTAAGTGACAGTAAAAGCATGATGAAGGTGTGTAAATGTTCTTTCACCAATTCAAAGGAAGCCTTGACATGCCTATGGTCTTTCCCAGTGATATTCTTACCATTTTCTCCAATTGCTAATCACCATGCCAGAAATTTAACACTTTATGAGACATCAGGACTACTTAGTTCACTTTTTTGTTTCTGTATCAACTAGGCACCCTGGAAATAATAAATAAGGAGACTTAGCCAAGTACTTTCACAAATCTAACCTATCATTCATGGAAATTACTGATGCCAATATTGACTACAGAATTTTTTCTTAGAGTTCATTTGTTTATTTCTTATAACCATATCTTCCAGAAAGATTTTGTATGTGCTGTGTGGTCAGTTGGTATTTCTTATATGACTTATATGGGAAATGTCTTAGTTATGGTTGTTATTGTCATAATGAAACACCACAACTAAAATCAACTTAAGAAGGAAAAGGTTTCTTAGACTTAGACTTCCATATTATTTTGGAGGCTAGGGAAGGGATTCATAAAGGGCAGGAATCTGGAGTCAGGAGTTGACACAGAGGCCATGGAGGAATGCTTCTTATTGGCTTTCTTCCCATGAAAAGTTACTTTACATACTTTACTATAGAATGTAAGACCACCAGTCCAGGGATGGTATCACTCACAATGAGCTGGGCCATCCCTCATGAACCACTAGTTAAGAAAATGCCCTGTAGGTTTGCCTACAGTCCTATCTTATGGAAGCATTTTCTTAAAAGATATTTTCTCCTCACAAATGATATTAGCTTGTGTCAGGATAACATAAAACTATCGAGAAAAGGAAGCTGAGTTTTGAAATTGTTCTGGGAAAGCTTGATACAATAACTGCTTGTAGTTTTTGATCTCACCTGCAGCATCCTTCAGTTAATTGTGCCCATACTCCAGCTCTCTGTACCCCAGTACTCCTCTTATCCTAGAGCAGCCAGTTTTTTCACAGGAGCTCACGGATCTGTATGATTTTATTTGTTACTGTGATATATGTTTTAGGTTGCAAAGTAAATTCTATTCCACCCAATGGGAAAAGAAGCAACAGCAGCTCTGGGACCTTGAAGCCTATGGTTTTTAGTAGCAAATAACAGAAATGCCATCCAGGACTTCCTCTACTGCATCACATTCCAGAAATGCCAGACAGAATCTCTCATCAGGACCAGCCAACACTGCTGAGCTAGACATCAACAAAATCTGCTACTCTTTCTCAGACCTCTGAATAGTCTCTTTTGTACCTTTCTAGGACAATCTTTATCCTCTCTAATGTACTAAAATAAAATCAGCAGAAAAAGCATTAGTGTCTTTTGTTATTTGATAATTCAACAGAAACTTGTATTTCTTTCTTCTTTTTTAAACAAAATTTTTATTTTCTTTGACAATTACATATACCTATATAATTACATAGATCTATTCATTTTGATCTCATCCATACCACATTACTTCCCCCTCAGTCTCTTTGGATCCCACCAATGTTTCTCATTTCCAAGTTCATGTTTTCTTTCATTATGATTGCTATTATTTTAGTGTCCCCTGACTACAATTAGCTCTGGTCCTAAGCAATGGGTGTTCCACTATGTCCTAGAAGGTGAACAACCTCCCAGCTTCCAAGGCCTTTAAGGAATTGACTTGTGACTCATTGCCACTCAGAAGCCATAAACTACTTAATGCTTCTTCACCAAAAGTGGGGTCTCCAGACACCTTCTTCCCTCCATATTGAAATTCTACTAGCTTGATTTTCTGCAGGTCTGTTACAGGAAACCATAGCTGCTGTTAGTAGATTTACACCACATCATATCTAAAAGTCAGCATGCAACCGTTATCATCCCAATCCTCCAGACATTCATTACTTTTTACTCACTCTTCAATAAAGTTTTTAGAATCTGGAATGGAGGGATATTCAGACAGATAACCCACATATAGGCAAGCACTACTAGTCATACTTTTCTTCACCACTTTGTCTTGTTAATTTATCTTTGCATTTCTCAGAGTAAGGTTAAAACTAGCCCAAATATCTGGTAACAATATAAGCATTAAGAGGGCAGTTTGATAACATGACTAGTGAAACAAAACCAATAGGTCCTCCCTTGTGCCTGTACTTGCCCCAATAATGAGAATCTGATAAGATTTACAATACCAGGCATAAAATCTTTTCTGTGTATAGGCATCAAATCCAATCAGAAATTTGTTCATTACACCACCTTGGCACACCTTGCCTGGCCGATTGGTATTATAGCATGCAGGTCCAGCACTGGTTAGGATCACTGGTACCTTTTTTCTTCCTTCCTTTTTTTTCCTTTTTTTATTTATTGAGGTTATAATAAAGCAATTTTTTTCAATTACATAATTTTTAAGGATTAAACACAATTGGCAAATTCTTAACCAAATTAAACAAAAAGGGAAGACTTATTTCAATAAAACTAGAAATTGAAAGGCAAACATTATAATATATATGAATGAAATTCTAGAAAATTATATGACATACATTATAAGTTTGTTTCAATAAATTGAAGATTCTGATAAAAGTAGTGAGTTTTTTTTTTGGATACCATAGAACAGAAATTTATTTCAGAAGCAACAGTCAAAAAAGTTGTAGTATAGAGAAACAGCTAGAATATCACTGATAACATTTATTTTAATACCATATTTCAAAATGTATTTTATATGAAGAGAAGACATATGTCAGTGCATGTGAGGTAAGATTATCATGTCCATTTACTATGGTCTAGACATGTAGATAGAGATTGTTTTCCTGGTCCATTTACTGATTTCAAACGTAATCCCCCTTAAGACAACCAGGGATGTCTTTTAATACCCACCACTTTTAAAAACAATTGTAAAACAAATAAGGAGACCCAAATAGTAAATGCAAGTTGTCTCTGATCAAAGGGAAAATATAGGCTTCTCCTGGCATGGTTATTTTACTATCACTCATTTCTGATGACCTCACTCCAAGCCCACTTGCCCTAGAATTTATTAGATTTATTAACCCACTGGCATCTGTATCTCTAAAAGTAATTATCATATTAAGTTGTGAATAAACAGTCTAAGACCAGCATTACATAGTTTCTTCAACAGTTTTATGAACTTTATGATATTTTCCTTATTGTTGGTGAGAAAATCATTCCCCTTAAGGAGGTCTAGTTTTTGTTTTTTGTTTTTTTAAAAGAAATATATGGAATATTGAACCACAGAAGCTGTGAAAGCTTCTCTGATTTGTCAAATCACAAATTTTGGCTCTGTCTCCTGTCTTCTTCTTCCAGGTCTCAGACCTTGGGAGTCAGGTCCAATAGTGTGTAGGTAATAAATTTCTTAATTTTTTATATATTAGTTTTTATCAGAATGGACACATTTATTTTCTCTTTTATCCCTGTGCACAAGCAAATCATAAAGGTATTTAAGCTATGGTGTTTTGCTTTGCAGCTCTTTTGCTTGACAAATAGGACCAAACTCACTTTGGTAATAGTGTGATATATTTGATAGAATTCACTGTTTTCTAAAGGTGAACTTTAATTTCATGCCAAGAAGAACCAACTTTAAAGATATAATTAACCTTAATATCATTTTAAGTTTACTTCGTAGATGTACACACATAAAAATTACTTTCTGGAGACTTTGCCAAGTGATAGGATAAATCACTCTGAGTTTGTGGGTGACAAAATGATTATTATTTTGATAGTATTATTCATAATATCAAAAGGGATATATAAATTACTATAAGAAAGTCATATATTTTATCTATGTGTCCCTTTGTTCAGACCCCCTTTTCCTACTCGCAAGTATGTCTAAAGAGATCTTTAACACAAAATGCCCAGTATTTCCTAATAAAGTTCAATATCCAATGTTCTCATGTTATCTTCTCCTCTTTTTGACCCTCAATCAGGGAAGTTCTTCAGAAACTTCTGGTTTCTTAAGAAATCTATAATCCTTGCACAATGTTCTTTGATATATTCTTCTGAGTAATATGCCCCACCCACCACAGCTGGCATAGCTGGCATATTGCTACCTATTCCAGGCAAGGCTTAGGACTTCCAAGCCAACAGCACTAATCCCTACCTATGCACTCACATAATCAGTTTCTTTCATGTAATTTGAGATAAGATCCTGACAAACTCATAAAAATAATCTACCTATATGGAATTAATTTGCCTGCAGGAAGAAAGTGATAAAAGTATTTAGGTTAAGCAATTTTTAATCTTTAAACACATTTAGGGCAAGACATTCTGTCATTCTCCTAGTGGGTCCTAAGGGGGATACACAGTTGTCTTATTCCTGTCATAGGAATAGCATTAGCATTAAGGAGAATGAATACATCACAGAAGTAGCTCTCTACATATTTACAGTTAAGTATTCAAAAGCTAATTTCTATGGATAGATTGAATAAAAGTTTCTCTTCTTCTCAGATATAGCCCAGGATGTACTAATGGCCTTTCTATGCCTTCAGGCAGATACTTCACTCCAAGGCATGGAATTTGAGGAACACTAAAGAGCACTATCCTGACCCATGCAATCTACCTACTCACTATGTGGAAGGAAGAATAGAAATGGAGACAAACTAAGTCTGTATGAAACGTCTCATGGTTACAAAATTATGGAAAAAACTAACAGTTGAAATAGCTTTTCATTGTTCTCATTTGACATTATAGCACTCTCTCACTGTTCCTTTGGAAATATTCACCTGAGAAATGGGAGACCTTTCTCTGCACATTTGGGTTCAATTCCTAGGACCCACATGGCAGCTCAGAACCAACTATAACTGTACTGCAAAAAAACTGTAGCCCTTCTCTGGTGTGTAGACAAAACACACATATACAATAAATAAAATAATATAGGTTATTGAGTTTTCTATATATCTTAGAGATCAGTCCTCTATTACTTGTAGAGTTGGTGAAAATCCTTTCCCATTCTGTAGGCTGTCTTTTTGTCCTATTGACAGTGATCTTGGCTTTGCAGAAGCTTCTCAGCTTCAGGAGATCCGACTTATTGATTGTTGATTTTAGTGTCTGTGCCATGGTGTTATTTTTAGGAAGTGTCACCTGTGCTAATTCGTAGAAGTATATTTCCCACTTTCTTTTCTATCAAGTTGAAAGTGGCTTGGTTTATGTTGAGGTCTTTGATCCACTTGGATTTGGGTTTTGTGCAGGGTGACAGGCTTGGATCCATTTGCATTTTTCTACACACTACCAACCAGATATTCCAACACCATTTGTTAAATATACTATCTTTTTTCCATTGAATATTTTGGGCCTCTTTGTCGAAGATCAGGTGTTCATAGCTTTTTGGGTTAATGTCTGGATCCTTAATTCTATTCCATTGATCCACAAGTCTATTTTTATGCCAGTACCAGGCTGTTTTTATTACTGTAGCCCTATAGTATAAATTGAAGTCAGGGATGTTGAAGCCTCCTGAGGTTCTTTTGTTGAGAAAAGTTGTTTTGGCAATCCTGTCTTTCCTGATATTCCAAATGAATTTGAGTATTGTTCTTTCAAGTTCCAAAAAACATAGTGTTGGGAATTTGGTGGGCAGATTGCTGCAGATTGCTTTTGGTAGGATTGCCATTTTTACTATGCTGATCCTACCTATTCAGGAACATGAGAGAGCTTTCCATTTTCTCCAGAACTTTTATCATGAAAAAGTGTTGGATATTGTCATAGGCCTTTTCAGCATTTAAGGAGATGTTCATGTGTGTTTATTTAATCAGATTTTTAATATGATGGATGACATTGACAGTTTTTTGTATGTTGAACCATTCCTGCATCTATGGAATGAAGCCTCCTTGACCATGGTAGATGATATTTTGATATGTTGTTAAATTGGTTTGCCAATATTTTATTGAATATTTTTACATCAAGGTTAATGAGGGAGACTGGTCTGTAATTCTCTTACTTTGTTGCATCATTTAGTGGCTTGGTTACTAGGGTGATTACAGCCCTATCAAAAGAATTTGGCAGTGTTCCTTTGGTTTTTATTGTATGGAATAATTTGAGAGTATTGTTATTATTTCTTATTTAAATGTCTGGTAGAATTCTGCACTGAAACTACCTAGCCATACAATATTTTTTTGCTTGGGAGAATTTTAAAAACAACTTCAGTATTCATGGGATTTATGGACCTATTATGTCATTTATCTGGTTTTGATTTAGTTTTAGTAAGTGGTACTGTCTATAAAGCTGTCCATTTCTTTTAGGATTTTTTTAATTAAGTGGAGTACTGGTTTACAAAGTATTACCTACTGATTCTCTGGATTTCCTGGGTGTCTGTTGTTATGTCTCCCTTTTCATTTCTAAATCTATTTGTTTGGAAACTCTCTTTCTGACGTTTCATTAGTTTGCATAAATGTTGGTCTAACTTGTTAACTTAATCAAAAAATCAACTGTTTGGTTCATTGATTCTTTGTATTGCTATCTTTGTTTTAATTGTATTGATTTCAGCCCTGAGTTTGATTATTTCCTGCCATCTACTCCTTCTAGGTTATTTGGATTCTAATTGTCCTAGATCTTTCAGCTGTGCTGATAAGTCTCTTATGTGAGATTTCTTAAGGTTTTTCATGTTGGCATTCATGGCTTTGAATTTTCCTCTTAGCACTACTTTCATTGTGTCCCATAAGTTTCAGTATGATATGGATTAATTCTTACTGAATTCTAGGAAGTTTTTGATTTTCTTCTTAACTTCTTCCTTGTTCTGGAGTTTGTTCAATTGAGAAAAGTTCAGTTTTTATTTGTAGGCTTTCTGTGGTTTTCATTGTTGTTGAATTCTAATTTTAGTCTGTGGTGTTCTAATAGCATACAAGGAGTCTCTATGTATATATTAATTTCATTTGAATCATAACATCTGTTAGATCCCTTAGTTCTCTATTGAGTTTCCAGACCTATCCACTGGTAATAGTGGGGTATCGCCATCTTCCACTACTAATGTGTGGGATTGATGTGGGATTTAAACATTAGAAATGTTTCTTTTACATATGATGGCACCCTTGTGTGGGCATAAATGTTCAAGATTGAGACTTTATATTGATGATTTCTTTTTTCTGAGATGAGTAAATAATGTCTGTCTGTATATTTTGATTGATTTATTAATTTATTTATTTTTAGAAAATAAAGTCATTTCTACATGTATTCCCTTGCTTTCCTTCTCTTACCCCTCCCAATTCCTCCCTGTTTGTCTACAGCCAACCTCCTCTCCTTCCCCTCATCACCTCCCCCAAAAGGGCAAGAAGTCTCAAGGTGGATTACTCAGCGTCCACTCCAGGCAGGTCTGATTTCCTCCTCGTAATGTCCTGTCTGAGTTAGATGTTCTTCAGGGGAGAGTGGGCTCTGAAGTGCTAGTCCACACATAGAAACAGTCTGATGTCTCCAACTCGAGGCTCCACATACTACCCTTGTCAGTGGACAACTACTTATCCTTGGTTCCTTTTCCTGAAGGTCCCCCAGTGGCTGTTCTTAATTCAGGGAGCTCTCCAGAGCTCCAGCCATTCATCACTATGGGAGTTCTTCTCATAAGCCCTATCCACTTTTATTTAAAAAATTTTTTCATTGTATCCTTCTGCTTGTCCTCCTTTCCCTCCTCCCAATCCCCCATTCCTCCCAGTTTTCCCTCAGTCTCCTCTCACTCCAGCCTCCCATCTTTTCTCCAAGGAGAGCAAGGAGTCCCGAGGTGGGTTAGTTCAGTGTGGTGCACCCATTTGGGGTAAGCCCGATTCTTTCTTCCCAATATCAGGACTGGGTTAGGTGTTCCTCTGTAAGGAATGGGCTCCAAGGTGTCAGTTCATGCACAGGAACATAGTCTGATTCTGCTCCACAAGATTGCACATACTGCTGATGCCATTTGACAGTCATCTACCTTTGGAGGGTTCAGTTTCTTTACCTGATGATTCCCCAGTGGCTGTTTTTGATTCAGTGAGCTCCTCAAAGCTCCAACCAGCCATCTCTGTGGGGCTCCTCCTCATAATCTCTTTCTCTTTGCTCATATACACTTTGTTCTCTCTCTCTTTAGGTGGACATGTGGCTCAACCTGATGCTTAACGATGGTTCTCTGCTTCTGCCTCTATTCATTGGTGTATGAAGGTTCTATAAATACTTGAGTGGTCATTCATTTGATTATAGGTAAGTCATGTTTAGACACCCCCTCCACTATTAGTTGGAGTCCTAGCCAGGAACATCCTGTGTGCTTGTGGAGGTTTCCCTAGCACCCACCTCTTTTCAACCCCACAGTGGCTTTTGAGTTAGTCAGTATTAAAGGAAGTATGATAATTTAAATGTAATTGTTCCACATTAGCTAATAAATAGTGGCATTATAGAAGGTAAGACTTTGTTGTACCAGGGGCCATCTTGCTGGAGAAAGTGAAGTCTCCTTTACTACATTTTCCCCCAATATGACACTGAGTTCAGTTTCTATTGCCTGTGGATTAACACATAGGACTTTCAGCTCCTACAGTACTGTGTCTGCCTATAAACCACCTTTCATCACAGATCATCAGATAGCACTCAGCACTACTGTTTTTCATGCTACTACTAGTATGGCACATTAGGCAGCATTTTAACTGTTCAACAGCTTTTTTAATCCATAGTACAAAGGTTTGTATTCCTCAAACAAAAGCATGACCAGGCCTATGTAAACAATATTTTAGTATATGGTTTCAACCTCTGTATAGTTAGAGTTTCTATTGCTGTGATCAGACATCATTAGCATGACAATTTTTTAAGGATATTTAAATGAGGTTGTTCACAATTTCCAAGAATTAATATGAAGGCATTAACTGGAGGTGCAATTAACTTTATAGTCTCACAAGTTGTATCAGAAGACAATTCTTGACTGTTAGGAGAAATTACAACATAAATCCAGTTTTTAATATATTTCCAGGTGATCATTGTCTTGTCATTCTAAAATCATAAGAACCTGGGAATTAAATTTACTTCTTTTACAATAACAGTATTTCATGGATACTCATTGAGTAACTGCATTTGATTAAAAAAGATTTCAGTATATATTGTTCATCAGAGAGAATATGAATATAAGTACACACTGGAGCAATGTTTAAATCTTTCTGATAAAACTCACCTAAAGTGCAGGCATAGTGGGATTCAGCGGTTACTAAAGAAGCACTAGTGACATAGGAGAATCTAGATCCTGATAGGGTGTGGGCAGGATCAATGGGGAGACAGGAATCCAAAATTGCCTTCCTGTTTGTTCCTGCTTTTCTCTGGGAGAAGATCAAACCTCCATTGCAGGAACTTCCAACTCTCAGAGAATCACCTTCAGGTTATATTGTATCAATGAGTGTTTGTATAACCCCTTAATAAATATTAATCCTTATATGATATATTGCAATTGAATATTTCCAGCAATACCTGGCATCCAACATGGGCTTCAACCCATGACCCTGAAATTAAGAGTCTCATGCTCTACTGACTGAGCTAGTTGGGCCACAAGCTCCAGACCAGAACCCAGTGGGTCCAGACTGGCCTGTGTTCTTGGTTCCAGCTAAAAAAATAGCAGTAGGCATTCCCACATTCTCAGTTTGTCACTGGCTGTGCACCCCACAGCAAGGACTCCACTGACAACAAGCTGTTTGTAATCTGCACAGAGCATTGCAACTATCCCCAGTGGTCTATGTTTGTAACACCATAGTGACTGTAAGCAGCCTAGGCCTCTGCCTCTGGCTCCTCTCTGCCCCTTTTTGTTTTACTGTGTATTCTGGAATTGACAAACTGTGGAGAGAGACCCAAGATCCCTGCTGGTCATGTGGTCATAGGGAGTCCCATCTCCATAGTTCCTGGAATATCCTCCATTCCTCAAGGACTCTGAGCTACTTCTGTCTTCTACATTTGAGCCAGTGAAATGTCCACTTGCCAAAGAAGTTGGTCCATTTTTCCCACTGCTTACAGAAGGCAAAAACATCTAGCAATTCACTAAGCAATTTGTCCATCTCCTAAGGCAGACATTCACTGTTGGTTTAGCAAAATCACACAAACCAAAGAAATTCACCTAGCACCTCATTATTGTTTTTTTTTATATACTGTGAAAATCATTCTTTAAAAAAGTTGGAGTCAGGTAGACTCATCCAGCCACGGAGCAAGAAGCATGTAGGAATACAGGTGAGCCACTGACCACAGCCAAGTAGAAAAGCAGATTAATAGAATTGGGTTGAATTAAAATGGAAGCACTACCTAGCAATGTGCCTGAGACATAGGCCAAACAGGATGAAATTAATATAAGCATCTGAATAATTTGGTGGTGGAAAAACAGCTGGGGCAAATGTGATCCTTTGGCCCAGATGGGGCCTGAAGCCTTGTGTAACAGGCAGGTATACACTTTAATGAAGATTCTTAAAAAGTAGAAACTTTGAAAACTGAAAGTGATTAAAGTTTTGTAGACTCTTATGCCTCGAAGACTTAGTAGACTCACAACATTCTATCTCATCCACAAGGAATGCATACTTTCCAGAAAATGTGTTATGCAGATTATTGGAGTCAAGGGGTTTGCAAAAATCAGAAGCTGTCACTAATCTTGAAAACTTCCCAGAGAAAAATAGAAAAATTCTCTCTGGGATTTTGGGATGGTATTGTCTAGATTACCTTTAATTAATGAAGGGCATTACACACCAATATAAGTCAACAGCCACTTACTAGAATCTGTATATTGAGAGTTTTCCTTAGTGTAGAAGTCACAGGAAAATTTCCCTGGTTAGAAAAAAAAATTCCATGAAGTCATTGTTGCCTAGAAGTCTAAACAAGGCACCTGCAAAGTTGTTCTCCTTGAACCATTGAGCCTCTTTACACAGAGTATTTGAGCACTTTGATTTCTTTCTTAACTTCTTCCTTGATCCAGAGGTGGTTCAACTGAGATGTTCAAGTTTTATAAATTTGTACACTTTCTGTGATTTTCATTGCTGTTTAACTTTCACTTTAGACCATGGTGGTCTAATATAATACAAGGAGTTATTCTCATTTTTTGTATATATTGGTATTTGCCTTATAACCAAGTATATGGTCAATTTTAGAGAAAGTTCTATGGGTTGCTGAGAAATAAGTATATTGCTTTGTGTTTGGGTGAAAGTTGTGTATATATATTAAGTCCATTTGGCTCATAACATCTATTAGATTCCTGATTTTTCTGTTGAGTTTCTTTCTGGTTGACCTATCCATTGGTGACAGTGGAGTATTGAAGTCTCCCACTATTATTATGTGGAGTTGACTTTGATGTTTAAGCTTTAATAACGTTTCTTTTACATATGTAGGTGCCATTGTATTGGGGGCATAAATATTTAGGATTGAGCCTTCATCTTGGTCGTTTTTTCCAGAGATGAATAAGTGATGTCCATCGTGCTTTCTTTTGACTGATTTTAGTTTGTAGTCTATTTTAGATATTAGAATGGCTACACTCATCTTTTTCTTAGGTCCATTTAATTGGAAAGTCTTTTTCCAACCCTTTACTCTTAGCCTGTGTCTGCCTTTGGAGTTGAGTTGTGTTTCTTGTATGCAGCGGAAGAATGGATTGTGGTTTTTTTTATCCATCATGTTATGGTGTGTCTTTTTCTAGGTGAATTGAGTCCATTAATGTTAAGGGATATTAATGACCAATGATTTTATTTTCTGCTACTTTTGGTGATAATGTGTGTGTATGTTTTTCTTCTGTGGGTTTTTCATCTGTGGGATTATCAATTTCTTGTGGTTTCATGGGTGCATCTGGTTTTCTTAAGTTGTAGTTTTCCCTCTGCTGTTTTCTGTAGGGCCAGATTTGTGGACAGATATTGTTTAAATGGTTTTGTGGTAAAATATCTTGTTTACTCCATCTATGGTGATTGATAGTGTGCTGAGTATAGCAGTGCAATCTGGGATGGCAGCTATACTGTATTAGTGTCTGCATAACATCTGAACAGGACTTCTTGCTTTTACTGTTTCCATTGAGAAGTCTGGTGTTATTCTTATGGTTCTACCTTTTTAGGTAATTTGGTCTTTTTTGCAGCTCTCATAATTTTTTTCTTTGTATTATAGGCCACACAACAGCCCAAGCAACCTCTACAACAACTGGAAACCCTTATACCCCTGGCCTACAGCTGACTAAGAGGTGAGTAGTACCCCTCACTCACAGGCCAAGTGGAGACTTTTATATTCGAAGCACAGCCCAGGGACACAGCCCCAGGAACCCCATGCATACCCAGTTGTCCTAACCCCAAGACAGCAAGAAGACCTCACTAAAAACCCACTCCCGCCAAAACCTAGCTGGCAGGACATCCCATGGTCAAATTTTGCCCCAAATCCAAACTACATAATTACATTCAAGAGGAAAATCCCCCAAACAAACACTGAACTGATCCTGGCATTAGTGTATTTCTCAATGTGGTATGACTCACAACAGATTCAAAAGGCAAAGAGAAATTTGTTATATCTAACAAATGAGAATACTGCATGAGTTTAGGTCATTTAGCATATCTTAAACTCTATGTCAGCAGTATGTTTTGGAAAATAGGTGTTATTAATTGGCTATTAGTACCACACATTATGAACTGTCAATCAGAAAACTAACTTATGTATACACAGGTCACCACCTGCTTTAACAATTTCTTCGGAAACCTGATCATCCAATAAAACGATAACTGGCAAAACATTCTTTGTTAGGTTTACTCACACTCTTCTGAGTAATAGGATCCAGTGTACACCTATTTTATTTTACAATTTCTTAGAGTGATAAAACTTACCTAATTGTACATATAAGGAAGAGTAGAGCCCTAGATATGTTTGTAGGAGGGAGAGATTACAAAAGAAGTAGCAAAAGTAAAAGTATAATAAGAATGTCTGAAAAATTTACAAGGAAGTATAATGCTAAATATTTACCTTATAAAAACCTTCAACACATTTTAAAACAATGTATTTTACATAGTATTTATATGGGAAGTATGAGAATCCCTCTTTTGAAGTGCTTCTCTCAATTGTGCAAGAAATTCTCCAGCCATTGCCTGTTATTGGTGGTTTTCTTGCTCACTTAAAGGGTTAGTTACCCTTTTCCTCAAATGCAATACACTTTAGACACATATCACAGGAGCCCATGGCTCTTCCCTGAATGAAGCTTTTATAATACTAGAAGGTCTCATCCATACATGTACAGGAGCCAAACCACTAAGCCTTGTATCTACCTGTGATGTTCCTGAGGTACAAAAAGTGTTATGGAACAAATTCAATGCTGCAGTGGAAGTACATGTACCTTGATTGTAATCAACTGCTCTCTCATTGATTTATGTTCTGATGCACACTTAGGATATTATGAATGACACTAAAAACCTAGACAACTTCTCTTGGTTTCTGAAGTTATGGTTCATGGATAAATTACAAACACAAACTCACTAGCTGACTATAATCCATCACAACATTGTAAATATTTTTATTAGGCCAACAATAAGTGCAGATCTCAGTACTTATTAATGCTACTTATGTTTGCAATAAAAAGAGACTTTTTCCTGAAAATTACAATCAATCAAATTACAGATTTATGGGTGCTTGTTCAAATGAATACATGTAAAAAACAACTCTGTCACTTAAGGCTTAAGTGACATTACAGAAGAGGCAGAGGGATTTAAGACCAAGAGGTTTAGAGCATTTGCTTGGAACTCTGTCTCCTAATATTGTCAGAATGAAATCTCATTCATGAAAATCTCACCAATATGGCTGCCTATACATGTGTTAAATGAAGCCAATAAGAAGAGGCGTGCCAAAGTGGACTGGGAAAGCCACAGAAAAACTACAGAAAAAGAATCTCTGGTAATGGGAGAGAAAGGCTTTCCCAGGAAGGAACATAAAATACTGATTACCATATGAGCACCATATAAATTTACATACATGTAACATATCTTAACAGTGTAGGTCATATTTCAGACTATAACTCTGGATATGTACATATATATACAGGTACCAATAAGTAATATGAAAGAGGCCATGGATATAAAGAGTGTAAGGAAAAGTTTATGAAAGAGTTTGGAGGGTAGAATCTTGAGATGACCTAATTATATGCAATATAAAAAATAAGAAGTAAAGTATATTGATTTCTGCTACATTTAAGTATTAGGGATTCCTGCTGAATTATGCTAGGTGCCTGTAATCCTTTGCTTTTCAAACATATTATTTTTGTCTTTGAGATTACAATGACACAACCAATCTCAAGAACAGCTTGGGATCGGAAACACCTTGGAGCAACTACTTGGATCCCACTGCCCCTAGAGGAACGCATTACTCAGTCTTGATGTTGGGGGAATACAAGTGAATTTGCCAGGAGTGGAGGATGAACTAAACAATATTGGACCTTGGGATCGCCTGATGGGGGGAGGATGGGCAGACGTGGAGAAGAAAGAATGACCTGATGTGGTAGGAGGGGGAAGGGACCTTGATTACGGATATATAGGAATAGAAACTGTGACTTCTTTATTCATAATAAAAAAGAGATTAGAATATAATTATATCAATTGCTCTTTTTCTCCTTCTGAACCAAACCACATTTTTGACGTCTTTCAAGTCCATGTTTTTTTATATTTGTTGGTTTATGTAAGAATGTATGTGTGTTTGTACAGTATATACATAATTACAGGGTGGTGTTATGCAGAACAGTTTGGCATGTAAAATTATTCATAGGTGTGTTTTTTATGATATTTAAAAAAGAATATCCTGAATTTTATGCATGTAAAATTATTCATGTATAATTTTCTCAATATTAAAAGATAGGAGATAATTATAAGAGAATAAGTGAGGAGCTATGTGCTTATTCTCCCTAAAATTTTGACTATGGGTGTGCTGCGTTCTGGTACTCCCTGAGTTCTCCACACTAATAACAAGTAGCCTGCAATTTTAGGCCTTACAAACTCCACCTGCCTTATGTAGCATTTTATCAGAATACTTAATAAGATGAGAAATGATGCAAGTGAAGTAATGTAATGTCCTCATAGCTACTCTATCTAATATGATATAAGTGCTTTTGAAATTCATGTACATGACACTTTTTTATTCATATATTTGTTTTACATCCTGGCTACAGACTCCTAGTCCCATCCTTCCCTGGCAGTCTCTCTCTTCCTTTCTCACTGTCTCCCCTAAACTTCTCATCATTCTCCTTTGAGAAAATAACAGCTCTCCAATAATTAACAATAAAGCACTAGACATCAAGTTGCAGTAATACTAAGCACCTCCCCATGTTTTACGTCTTTATCCCTAACCCTAACCCCTAACCCTAATATGAGATTTAGTTTTCCATGAGCCAGTAAAAGAGTCAGAGATAACCCATGTATCTACTTGTGGTGATATATTTTATATTTAATAAAACCTGTCTGGATTATCAGAGAACAGATCTACTTACAGTCAAGCCACCAAGGGTCAGAGAATGGTAACTCATGTCTTTAATCCCAGCATATGAAAGACTGAGTGGTGACCTATGCATTTAATCCCACAACTCCAGAGACAGAGATCTTTCTGTGATTCTATAGTGGTTCATACCTTTAATCCTAACTCTAGGAATAGGATGTAGAGTTGAACCCAGAAATAGAACAATTGGGCAAAGAAGGTATTTAAGGCAGGTATAGTAAGATAGAGATTTATTCATTGAGGAGCCAGGCTGAGGAAGCTGGAAAAATAGCTTTTACCATAAGAAGCTGGCTGGGTAAGATTTGACTATGGTCTGTTTTCTATCTCTGATATTCCAGAATGAATTTATTATATATAAAATATATTACCACACCTACTGTTAGAGGTCCCATAAGAAGGCCAAGGTACACAACTGTAAAACATATTCAGACTGCCCAGGTCAGTCACATGCAGGCTCCTTGGTTGTTGATTCTGTCTCTGTGAGCCCCTATAAACCATGTTAGTTGATTGTATGAGCCTTCCCTTTGTGTCTTTGATTGCTCTATATTTATACTCATTTCTTCTCTTTCCCTTTCTAATGCTGAACTCCACCAAATGTCTGGGGGTGGGTTGGAGCATCTGCTTCCCTCAGATACTGGATGAATCCTCTCAGATGTCAGTTTTGCCAGACACCAATCTGGTCACAAGAGACAGACAGTTTATGCTACTTCTTAAGTTTTTATGAGTCTAAACTAGGTTTCCCCCATAGATTTCTGACAGATTCCCCTGTGCTACACTTCTCCCTCACCCTGAAATGCCCACCACCTAGCAGCCCCTTCAGCACTCCCTTCCTCTGTTCAATATTCAGTCTGACTACTCATGTTCCCATTGCCACACATCCTCAGTCCAGTCACGAAATCTCTATTTCTTCTTCCCAGGAAGATCTGGTTGTCTTTTCTCCATTGACTCCCCTTGTTTTCTCCTTTCTCTGAATCTGGAATTGTGGCATAGTAACAATTTATACTACAGCTAATATCCACTGATGAGCAAGCACATACCATGCTTGCCTTTATCAGTCTGGGTTACCTCATTCAAAATGTTTTTTTCTAGTTCCATTCATGTACTTTAAATGTTCTACCATCCTTGTTTTTTAAAGCTGAATAATTCCCATTGTGTAAATGTTACATGTTTTTTTTTTTGTACATTCCTCTGTAGAGTTACATCTAATTTGTTTCTAAATTCTGGTTATTATAAATGAATCTGCTATGAATATATTTGAGCAAGTATCTTTGTGATATGCTTGGACATCCTTTGGGTATATTCCCAATAATAACATAGCTGGGCCTTGTGGTAAGTTAATTCCTAGTTCTATGAAAAAAAATCTATGCTAACTTTCAAATTTTATGTCCAGATTTTACTCTCACTAGCATTTGAGAAATGGTCTCTTTGATCCACATTCTCTTCAGCATTAGCTATTACTGGTGTTTATTAACTTAGTCATCCTGACAGATATAAGATGGAATTTCAGAATCATTTTGATGTGCATTTTCATGGTAACTACGAATATTTAACGTCTCCTTAATTGTTTCTGCACTTTGGTTCTTATATTTAGAATAATCTACTTAGATAAGCATCCCATTTTTAATTTGATCATTTGGCTTGCCCAATTCATAATACTTTTTAAGATACCTGTTTTGAATTGAATTTCTGTCATATTTGTATACCTGTGAGTTAGAATCAAGTGATTAGGTACAATTATATTTTAAGTATATACACTTAATTTTCAAAATGTTTTAAATATAGAAAATTTGCAATCATCCATGAACCCTGAAGAGCTGCCAATGTTTTATGATAAACACAATTTTATATACCTTGAGGGCTGTTTATCATTCACAAGTCACCCCAATAAGCAGGACTAATAATATGTGCTAGAATGCCTTCAGAAATTATGGGAAAAACATATTCTGGAGTGCTTAAAGAAGCCCTGAGCGGGGCATTGAAGAGTAGGTCCTACTGGCATCCGGGTAGTCACATAAACCTGGCATGTGAGTTGGAGAGAGGCATGCAAAAATTTTTAAAGATAGTAAGTAAATAACATTACAGGACTCAAAATTAAATGAAACTTGCTATTATCAGACAGTGTTTGGGAAGAGGAGATTGAAGTATTCCAAAGAAAGAATTCTTAAAATATTTATGTGACTTAAGGTGGTATAAATGTGTAGTTTTGATATAATCATTTTCATGTTAGTGGCAAGTAGGACTTACTTTCCTCACACTCTATATGTCTGGAGACAGACAGGAGACTAAAATTTCTTGGTAGAATGAACTGGAACATGATTGGACTCTTCATACATTATTAGAAAAGGTTATATTATAATCTTACTTGAAGTTACCCTTGTAGAAAACAGTTGGCACAATGTTCAGAAAGTGGCCTGTAAACAGAAAAAAATTTTTAAATCTCAAGACACAGGTAAGTGAATAAAGGAAATACAATGTATTTCTTTTTTTTTCTTCTTTATTTTGTATTTATCAAAAAAAAACAGTAAAAAGAATTTAAAATGCAGAAGAGTTAACAATAACTATACAGAGGATAAGAATCATAAGCATGGCTTATCAAGGGTAGAAATACAAATAAGATTGCTACACATATATTTTCTTTGTGTTCAGCTTTCCCTATATATCCTTATTCAAGGTCT
>PVIH01017049.1:0-43333 GCA_004025045.1 Sigmodon hispidus
GAGCGATGTCTGGCTGATGTGTTTCTCCTGTTGCAAATGCATCTACTTCTGAAATCTCTATATATTTCAATTAGATTTCATTTGCATCTCTTCAAAGAGAAGGAATGCCCAGCAGGAAAAGGATAGCAGGAGCTAGAGATGTAGCAGGCTCAGGGCTCTGCTGTTTTCTTCTACTGTGTTGAATGAAATGAATCTTTTCAAACAGGTGAATTTTCTAACAGAAATGGCCCAAACAGCCTCAGCTCATTGAATAGAAGGCACAATGGTGATCTAAACCTATTACTTTCAATGGAGTCTGTGACATTTTCTGCCAGTATATTGATTGGCAGGAAAGAGGGAGCCAGAGAGAAAACTTTTCCCTCTGCTCATTGTGTGGAGTCAGTCATTGTGATTCTAGTCACAATGTGAGAAAATGTACCTAGTATCAACAGGCCAAGAGCTTTTATAGCTGCACTAATGAGTGACTTTACCAAACAAAGTTATACAGTTTTCATTAAAATAATATCCTCTCCCTCAAACACATAACCAAAAAATGATAATTAACACTTTTCACTTACTATACCTATTTTTGGCCAAAGACTAAGACAAATATTTACAGAGAATTATTTATAACATCTTTCTAAAAATGTTATCTCTTTCATGAATACTTGTCTTGAATAACCTATAATTTAAGCTAAAATACTATTCAAATTTATTCAAACCAGGATGACTTCTGTCCCTCCTGCTTCAAAAATTGAGCGCTGATTTGTTTCTACTGTCTATTTAGTATTTCTTGGATTTTGTTGCTATTTAATAACATGATGTTTGAAGAAACATGAAAACCAGTCCTTTCCTTCTTCATAAGGTGGTGGGTATTTCGCACCGTTACAGAGGCTGGCATAAGAACTTTCTGCACCATACAGCAAAAACATCCCATTTTCACCGACTATACAAGATTTCTCATTCTTACAAACTCAGGAGCATCCATAACAAACAAATATTATTAACTTTTCAATGATAGTATTCTAGTATAGTATATAAATTTATAATACATACATTTCATCAAGTATTTCAAGAGCAGATGCAAGATTGCATACAAATCCCTAGTATGAAGACAGCTCTCCAAACTGTTATTAGAAATGTTATTAGCTAGTATTGGGCTTGTTTGTTTGGCTTTCATCATAAATTTACTATTTCACAATTTGCCTCTAATATTATATGTATTTTTAAACCTATTGATTTTCATATTGTCTGCATTTTATAACCTTTCTTATTATGTACAAACAATGAACTTCTACAGTTGATCCTGGGAGTTTTTATAAGCTAATTTAATGACTAATCATATTGAATATCATAATACCCTACAAATACCAATAATACTCAGCACTGATATGCATTACTCACTTAACAAACAAAGATACATCTAGGAGTGACTCCATATTACGTGGAGCTCATGGAATAATCAGTATTATCTGCTCTATTTTCTTTTCAATTTTGTACATAATCAACATTTGTTTTTAATTGCATCTAAAGTAAAAGTCCATACAAATTACCTTTTTAGTAATTTAAATAAAGTAGTTTCTGAATTAAGAAATTTTTGTAGATAATTTTAGAGATTGTTTTCTTCTATAGAAATTAGGTCTTAAGATAGAGAACACAAATTAAAAGCAGTTCCTTTGTGTTTTGATCTGTACAGAAAAGTGCACTCTCATTCAAGATAGTTATCTTGGTAAAGATGAAACTGGGTAAATGTCAGAAGAAAGCCACCATTTGTACCATAATGTCATTAAATTTCCTGTGAAAGAGACTGTATGTGGAGTTTTTCCATCCCAAGAGCTGCTTTCAAAATACTAAACATAGGCTTCTATTATTTCTAAATACTCAGCCAATAGCTAAGGCTTGTTACTAACTAGCTCTAATATTTTAAGTTAATTTGTGTGTGTGTGTGGAGGGGGGGTAGTCATCTCCTGCTCCTTCAGCCTGTTGTGGGGACTGGTCATTCTCACTTAGGCTCTCCCACTTAACTTTATCCTTTTCAGCTATTGGCCAGTCAGCTTGCTTGTGAAAACAATCATAGTGATCATTCCACATTTAGACACAGGTAAGATATACAAGTATTATTCTGATTGCTGTACAAAAGTTTTGCTGTACAAAAGTAGCCCACAAGGTGTTCAGTTTTAGTATACTCAACCAGCCTTCCAATGCCAGTATGCTTTAAAATCCATAATCGATCATCAGAGAGACAGTTCAGTAATAAATTAAATAAAAACTACAAAGTAGATCTTATATTCACCCACATGTAGAAGTCAAAATAGATACTATAAAAAAGAATCATTGTTTAATCAAAAAAGTGCCCAATTGTTTTGCACTCCAGCTAAAATCATTATCAGCTACTGATGCTGGACTGAGCACTGCAGTATTCCCTTGCTAGAATTTGCTTTAGATTTGGCTTAATCATTTCATTTACATAAGGACTTAATGTTTGCCATTATTACTTGAAAGTATGTAACAAGCTTCTGATTTTGTAGTTTCTCACAATTAAGAAATTTTGTGTTCTAAAATGATGGCACTTATAAAGTCAAAATGCACGAGATTATTACCTTTAAGTTTATAGATTAAATGCACTATGTTATGACATAGTCATAAGCCTATTCAAATGAGCGGTTGTAGGTTGTGGTTTAAAAGTGATATGTGTGGATGCTAAGTACATTAAATGTGGAGCTGTGGGGTTTAGTGTTGTCAACTTGGTAGAATCTAGACTCAACTTAGTGACTGACCTGTTAAGAATTGTTCTGATTACATTAAGTGTAAAGACATGCCTTCTTTTACATGAACTACAAAATGAGTTAAACATGCATTCTTCCCTCTGTTTCATAATTATGAATATGTATTATATTCTCTCATGAAAAACAGTATGAATTAAGAACTAAAATATACTCATTGGCCATTATGTTAATTTTATTAAGTATTTTATCTCAATGGAATTAGAGATTGATAACACCTTCAAAATCTTAAAAATAACAATATATTTGGCAGATTTCTGATTTGCTTCTGGAACAAGTTTCACTAGTACAAATGTATAGAAAAAATCCTGCTCATTTAGAACAAGATGTAGTATCCACTTCTCTATTAGTTATATAGAGAGGCTAGTCAATCTTTATATTTTTCTCACTAATTCAAAGTACTTGGAAATAGTAAGAAAAAGGAGCTCACAGACATTTGTAGTTAATAGTCTGTCACTTTATAATCTTTCACTGAAGTCATGGTAGTTAATAGTATTATGAGAAACAACAAGGTGTTATGACTGGATACTTTATGGGTTAAATGGATCCCATATCTTTACAAAATATGTGTGACTCTCCAAGAGATATCCATGTGCTAGTGACTGGTGGACATCAGAACTGACCTTCTATTAAATGTTTAGCTATTTCAGGTTTCTTTAGGTCAGAATAGATACAACTACATTCCTATATGTTGGTATTTTATTTTCAGGAGATGCAGCATGCCTAATACATTGCTAGGGTGAAACATTTTAAATAAAATAGTCAGAATTATTCTTCCTACTAACCACACTTACAGAATACATCACCTACTCAGAAAGTCTACATGCATAATTGTAGTCAAAATCAGGGATCATTAATTTACTTCCTACTATATTACTCTTTATAGGAAGAAAGTAGCTCTACATTTCAATGTCAAATCAGATTTATTAGTTCATTACTTAGGAGGTTAATTCTTAGGTTTTACCTTCAGCTTTATATATTTTTAAGTTAACTAACCCCCCCTTAATATCATAGATTAAAGTTTATGCATCATTTTGTACATACAAGTACACGATGTGCTTCCCTTTCACCAGTTCTGATAAAACAATATGTTATTCTTTGACTCTCTCTTCCAAAAATACTGAGATTCATGGAAAAAAATCTGTGGAATAACTAAAAAAGAAAATTAAAAACCTGGTAGGAATCTTGTGAATTTTTTTTTCTTCCAGCATCCACCAGACTGAGTGCTTACTGTTCATTTCCACATCATTGGTGAAATTCATTCAATCTTTATGTCACTTGAAAAAAACTTAGAGAAAACTTTTCCTTTTAAGGAACTATTAGACCTTATTGAAATTCCTCTTTTATTAAAATAAAATCAAACTGTCTTTGTGACATGAAACTAAGAAGCTACGCTCACAGGTAGAAACCCCATCACATGCATGTCATATCACATAAATATCAAACCAGCACTGTGAGCTCCCACTACTTAGGCTTCAGTGCAATATCTTGCCTTCCTTTGCTGAGATATAGAATTAAGAACTTTGGAGAAACCTCTGCCGCTGTGTATACTCTGTATTTGCAATGCAGTTGTTAAAGAAAATCATGATATTCTAATTTGTGGTGAGCAATGCTGAAATGAGTAAGTGCAAGTGGATGTTTTTGTCCCAACTACTCGATCCCAAATGACTACCTCAAAGGCTGAATATGAATTATAAATGCTCAGCCAACAGCTCAGGCTTATTATTACTATATTAAAATTAACCCATTTATATTAATCTATGTATTGTTACATGGCTGTATTTGTCCTCTAGCAAGTCTTCATTCCTACATAGCTGGCTGGCATCTTTCTTCACTCCCCTGACTTCACACATCGTCTTTCCATCATTCTCTCTTCATCAGACTGTCTCACCCAATCTCTTGTTTTCCTGTTATTAGCCAGTCAGTGTTTAAATTAACAATGAGCATAATCCATAGCAGGAATGTATAAATTAAATGCTCATTTTTATAAACAGAGGTGGCTAATATCTTCTTTTATACCAAATTATTTACCAATTGCTTGCTCTACAAAATAATCAATGGAATTTAGTGAAACAAGATAGAAACTGAGTGGTTAAAAGTGCTTGTGCTCTTCCAGAAACCCAAATTTGGCTCTTAAAACCCACATTAGTTGGCTCAAAACACCCTCTAACTCCATATCCAGCAATTCTGACTCCCTCTACTGCTCTTCACAGATATCTTTACTCACATGCATGCACCCACACAAATACACAAAAAACTAAAGATAAGTGAATCAATTAAGTTAAATGGAATTCTTTCTATTAGCAGCAAACACAGTGCTGGAAAGAGTATATGACTTTGTATGCTGAGATATGACTATGTACTGAGATCATTCCCAAATTAGTGCTTTAGTTTACAAAATCTATGACATATAACATCTTCATCATAGTTGTAGTTTCAAATATAGAAACATAAATAGAAGGGTAGCTTAATTCTCGGTGAACTTCTAAAACCTATGTTCTACCCACGTCCCGTAAAATTATCCACATTGGTACTGAGATTAAACTACAGTTCACTAGATTTGCCTTCTCAATTTGAAATCATGGACTCCTTGTGATGATTTAGAGCAACAAAATTGGTTATGTAGCTCCTTGGAGAAGCTCATCACGATGTCTAGAGCTGAAGAACTAAAATGTAAAATAAGATACACAATATATTAGAAAAGCAGGACACATACTGAACCTCCCAAGCATTTTCTATTGTTCTCCCTATCTGGTCATCCTAATCTCCTGTTCTTGTTTTCTTTTCTGAAAATCAATTTGATTCCTAGTATTGACTGTGTCCTTTTTCCTTCTCCTAACCTCTTCATAGATAACCAATATTAATTTATAGCCTTGCCTGCAAATCCACTCAGTTTTCTGAAGGACAATATTTATTGACGAAGTGGTTTAGGTTAATCAGTAGCAAATATAAATGGTCTTATACTTTCTAAAACAATTTTGCTTTTTTTAATTTGCAAACAAGTTGTATCTATGAATATTTTAAAATAATTATCTTAATTGAAAAGAATGAGGCAATGTATATTATAAGGATTATAATTTAATGCTGCTGTTGTCTTTTAATGTTAAATTAAGTCACCCAAGCTTTGTTATAAAGGACCTTTAAGTTTGTCTAATATGCTTTTATTAAAGGCATCATTTTATTCTTCATCATGTCATTGTAGAAAATAGCTTCTATTATTTCATATTAATTCTAGATTGCAAAAGTGTTTAAAACTTATTGGAGGCTTAGATTATTAAGGTTCAGCAAGGACCAAGACTGAGACATAGGATGACAGAGCACATCATGGACAATACCCTTCTACCTTATTAGCAAAGGGCTTCTTATAGTAGTACTTTTTAAATAGGACACCCTAGCTGCTTTTGAACCCCAGAGAAAGGCATGCTACAGGCAAAACTGCAGAGTGCGGAGACAAAAAAAGCAGAAAGCAGCTGTGCCAGGCATGTCTACATATAAAGAATTTAAGATACCTGGAATGAAATCTAATGGCAATAATATGTAAAACATACAGCATGCAAAAAAAAAAAAAAAAAAACCAAAAAACTATTGGCACTATCAGCAGAAGAATAAAATCTCTGAAAAAAATACCTAACAATGCCAGCTAGAGCAAAGAAAACTTGTAGCAGAATGTGTTTGATTTGATAGGGTTGTAAGGAGGGCAGACATTGCTGAATGAAGAACCACTAAACTTGAGGATATAAAAATAGAAAGCTCTCAAACTGAAAAGCAAAGACCTAAAGTTGAACAGTAGGTTGGCTAAACTTATAGCACTGAAGGTCTTTAGAGTTTTAAGTGAATGTTCTAAAATTAGAGGAGAATTATACATTTTCAATAGATCTTTCAGAAAAAAATATAATATGTGTGCAATTTGGAAATATCTTCTACAGCATAATTCCATGAAGAGCTGCAACATGTTGACATATTAACAGTGTTTTGAACCCTACAATTTATTTTTATACTGTATGTAAAAATAGGCAGGTGGTTTTATTAATTCTAAAGACAGCTCTTATTATCCTCCTTGATTCTCATGGGTCCTTCTGAACTTGCCTTCTTATCTTTGCAGTATTTCTGTTGTACCTCTATTCTTTTCTATGTCTTATGTGAGGTATATATGTTGACAGAGGTTGACTTACTTGAAAAGGATCCTACATCCTGAGAGAGGTATCACAAACTCAGAAAGATAAGCAGGGGATGTACTCACTCATTAGTGGTAAACAAGCAAACAAACAATCAAGAAAAAAGCAAAGCATGCCCAAGCTGCAAACCACAACCACTGAACAGCTTGGGATCAGAAACACCCTGGACTGACACTTTGGATTCCACTCCCCCTAGAGGAACACCTGACTCACTCTTGAGGGAGGGAGGAGAAAACTGGATCTGCCAGGAGTGGAGACTGAACTAAGCAATATTGGGGCAGTAGGACCATTTGACTGTATGCTGCCTGCCCAGGGAGGGGATGGGGAGTTGTGGAGAAGAAAGAATGACCTGATGTGGTGGGAGGGGAAAGGGACCTTGAATAAGAATATACAAGGATAGAAAGTGTGCCTTCTTTGTTCATAATAATAGTAATAATAAAAGAAAGACATAAAAAGAAAAAAAAAGAAATCTAATGTATAAAACAACTAAGCTGGTAATATTGTAGTTAAAAATTAATAAAGTAACTTAAGATCTAAAAAAAGGAAAAGGATCCTACATTCATTTTTCTTTATAAGTATATTTTCTTTCTGCATAGAATGCCAGCATAATTGCTTTTCTTCATTATGCCATTATTTAATCATCATGTTACCATATCTTTTTTATCTCTGAAGTGACTAATAATTGTGGATGATCATTCATTTTATCTATGGAATGTCAAATTTGAGGATTTACTTCTTTTTTTTTCTATTTTTGTTTAGATTTCCTAGGATTAAATTTGGTACTCCTATGTTTTAAATTTCTTTGTATGTTTTATGTATGTGGATTGTTCAGCATGTTGTAGAATAGGGGTTTTGCTAAATTTAATTTACTTTTTAGGTTTTTTTTGACATCAAATGGTTTTGTCAGCCTTTGTTAGTCTCTCTCCTCTTTTATAATCTTGATTCCATTTTTACTTGCAGTACAAATATCAAAAACCACTTCTAGTAACACACTTCCCCAAACAAAGCCATACCTTCTAATCCTTCCCAAACAGTTCTACCAACTGATGCGAGCCTTCAAACACATGAGCCCTTGGTGGGGGTATTATTCAAGCTACGACATTGTATAATTAGACCCAAATGGGGCATCATTACCAAACTTCCACCCTCAAAGCTGAGCCATCTGTGCCAAAGAAGAGGCAGAAATATTGTAGGGGCCAGACACTGTACCTTATCCCAAGGGAAAGAATGTTTTTTTAATATATGACAGGACTGATACACATATAAACTCCCAGACACTGTGGCAGCATGCATGGGACCTGCATAGATTCAAGACAGACAAAAATCCCAGAACTAAAAAGAGGGTATAAATTTAAGTCCCTAAATAAGAATCTATTTGTAATGTATACCTGCTGGGAAAAGTAACATTTTTTTTTTTTTTTTGCTTCAATTGATCACTGGGTATTATTTTTAAAAGATTTACTTATTTTAGTTTATGTGTATAAATGTTTCGCTTGCATTTGTTTAAGTCTACAATTTATGTACTTGGTGCCTTCAGAGCTCATAAGTAGGTATTACATCCCCTGGAACTGGTATAAAAGATGGACATGAACCACTATGTAGGATCTGTGAATCAAACCTTAGTCTTCTACAAGAGCAACAAGTGCTCTTAACCACAGTAACAATTCTCTCACCCTTTTGTAAATGTTTTTAAAGGTTTTTCCTTAATATAATTCAAACATTTTCATCCTTATATTTCAAAAGTGTCTGAAGTCCAAGTATGAAACATGATATTTTACTTACTATATTTTAAGCTTTGAATATTCTTTTTTTAATATTTTGTATTCCCATGCTGATATTTTTATTTATTTATGCACATAGAAAGACAGATAGACACATGAACACATAGACACACACACACACAGACTTTTTAAAACTTTAGACATAGAAAATTGTGACTTAATATCCTTTTTGATGATTTTTATCTGTTATTTGTAAAATGTATTTCTATTAAGGACATAATATCTAGATAAGAAAATGAATGTGTCATTTTATCATGTTCTTTACATGCCCATATCTCCTATTTTTGTTCTTTGCATTTTGATTATAGGTACTGTACATTATAAGTTTTGAATTGTGTAATTTTCCTTGAAACAGTACTTTGCTTGTTAAAATCCATGACATTTTTAGAATTCAGCACTTTCTTTTGAGCTATTGCATTGTTGTTCACACATTTCACTTTTGGACCTTCCTGGGAAATTCCCTGCTTCTTTGCATGCATAGTATCACATGAAAATTTATACTGATTTTCCAATTCACATTTTGGGACAAAAAAATACCACTGTTAAGTTCTGGACATGTCTGCCGGTCTCAAATGTTTCAATATCGAAAGCACCCTATGTCTCAACTTAGTAATCATACAAAAGTGAGGTTTTAACCAGTGCTGAAAAAACAGACAAAATGCCACTAGGGCTTCCACCTACTGAAGTGAAGATTTCAAATTGCAAAACTTAAATTTATGTGCTGAGCTGTTTTTAAACTTTATCTTCTGTGACTTGGAAGGTAGCTCAGTTTTGGAGAGCTTCCATGGCATTCCCAAAGCACTGAATCTGATCCAAAAAACCAATACAACTGCACATAGTGGTGCATGTCTGTGGTCCCAGCATGTGGCAGGCAGAAGCAGAGGAATCAAAAGTCCAGGGCTATCCCCCAACATAGAAAGCCTGAGACTAGTTTGGTTCACATGAGATGCTGCCTCCAAAGCTTTCAATAAATGAACATTTTTATATTGTTTCACTCCGACCTCTGGGTAAGGTCACCTGGAAGTCTGTCTTTCCTTGATATCTCCCCAGTTCTTCATGCCATCTCCAAGTAAATCTGGGATTTTTATGTAACATTCTTATCTTCTTCTTGATTGGTTTCTTTTGTCCATGCAGAATTCATCATGCTCTACCACAATTGTGAGCTTTTCTACTTTTCACACTTTACAAGTAATGCAGAGAGCACTTAATGCAAGATAACAGTCTTGGCTCCCATTTTAAACATGCCATTGGTAAGTTAGAAATATGTTCCCAATTTGCACACCTCTTTCTAGTATGCAAAATGGCAGGGTTCACAGACAGTTTCTACTACTGCTTCAATATTGACAGCTCTAACCATTATTTCTTTAAAATACTTGGCTCCACACCTTCAATACTAAGGAAACTATAGCTCCAAATGTAGTTAAAAATCTCAGAAGAAAGCTCAATCATTTAAATGCTGTTGCAAGGCTCCTCAAGCTTGGGGAACTAACCTTTGATCTCTGGAATGTAGATTATACGGAAAACAATACCCAATATGGTGGTGTGAGCTTATAATACCATTGTTTGGGATATAGTGGCAGTAGAGCCCTGATTCTCTTAATCAACCAGCTATGAGCCCTGTCTCCCCCATTAACAAAAAACCAAATGAATGGCATTTTCAGAATAACACCAGAGGTTATCTTCTGGCCTCCACACACATGTGCCCATCTCTACATATGAGCATTTATTTACACAATGGCATGCATACTCATACAGAATAAATATGTTTATAACTGAAATTTAAAAATGAAGGAAGATTCTAGACAGAACAAGCCAGCCTGCATTAGTCAAAAGACCAGAGATTATTAATACCTATTTTTGATCAAAGAATTTCTTTGGATTTTTCTAATCTGAACCAAATCTACTCACTTAATTTTCATGCTTTACTCTGTAACCCTGGGTCTCTGAATAGGGAGGATTTCAAAGGTCCCACAATGAATAAGTAGGGGTAGTCTGAGAGGGTGGATGATTTGTACATAAATGGGGTATTTCTCTTCTCTTTTGAAATAGGTAAGCTCCATTGCTGTATATTGCATAAAGCTAAGGGCACAGGCTTCAGAAATTCCTTGCAGAAAAGAGGACTCAGGATTCTCAAAGTTCCATGGGACTTATGCATAATAGACTACAGGATAGCATATTTCCTATAAGCTCAAATGAGGGGCCTTTTTTTTACAGCACAATCAGCAGGCCTTGGGCCCTGTAGACTCTGTGAGCATGCTTCTGTAAAACAGTGTGTGGAGAAAGAGGACTTCTGGGAAGTCAAAATGATTGAGCAGCAACTATTTGCAGCATTCTGTTCTCTGATGGTTTCAAGAATCTGTGCAGTTCAAGTTGCCGGCACCTGGTAGGAAGTACCCAGACAGGCACTTGCCATTGAAATATGGCTGCAGAGACAGACTTGCAGGTGGGTATGCCCTTTTATGTTCTTTAGAGGTTTCAGACTGAAACCAATCAACTCCAAGCCAAATTCAAGAAAGCATCTGAAGAATCACAAGCTGTGGGAAACCTGGCTGGTTCAGTGAGATCTAATTTGTTTTGAATACAGAAAAAAAGATAAAGGAAAAAGAGAAGTTGGAGCCATGGGGATTAACAGAAGCAGAGCTGACTGCATGCAGCATGCCTGCTGTAATAAACAACACTGTTATTAGTGAATACAGAGCCTGCGATAAGCAATGTCTGTGATGTTCCATTCACCCTAATAGTCAGAGAAGATAATTGGGACAAATAAAGTGCTAAAACAGTCTCTAACCACCTTTGCCAGCCTCTCTCCAAATGAGTGAATCATCTGACACGCAGAATAGCACAGCAGTAGTCTGGGAGAAGAGCGTCTGTGTCTCTATAAAAGAATATGTTCCCTTCACTAATGGAAAACCAAGGAAGCTGGAGAAAGTTGTGGATTGCCATCCCTCTGTCTCTGTCTTTCTGCCTCAGTTTCTGAGTTTCTATCTCTGTCTCTCACTGTGTTTGCTTTTCTCTCTCTCTCCAGAGAGACAATTTCACACAGTTAAAGCTGGGGGAGGATCAGAGTTCATGTTATGTTGAAGTTTCAACCACTTCTAGACATGATGAACGAAATCTAATCTCCAACACATTGTTTCTGGTGACAATCTTCTGATTCTAGTTTCTCTTCCATTAGCTGGTTCCTCCTGCACATGGACTTAGATAAACAAATTCATCAATAAATAAGCATTTAGTGTTCTTCAGCAGTACATCTACATAAGATGTTTGCCATTGTTGTGGAAAAGAAACACAACAAAAAGGCTCACAGTTTGGGGGTACATTGCATTATGGAATGTAGTCATGGTGGCAGGAACATGGAGTAGGTAGAGGGTCATGTTGTGTCTGAAAGCAGAGAAATGTGAATCGTGATGCTCAGCTCTTGGTGTTCCTGTATTCTGTCCATTCGCAGCCTTACTCCATGGAATGATGCCATCCATAAGAGGTCATTTCACCTCAATTAAAATAATGTAAAAACTGCCTAAGAAACAGGACCAATGCCTTTTCTTATTGGTGATTCTGGATCCTATCAAGTGGATGATTATACTAACAAACATGACATTTTCAGTTTGGCAGGTTATTCAGTAGACAGAATTAATTACAGATGACAAGGACATTCTTTACACGAAACTGAAGACAATATTCTACTATCCAAAACTTCTTTAATACTAGTTTCTTCAATGGTTACAAGCCAATGTGTTGGCTGACAATTGTAATTGCTATCTGAAGTGAGGCAAAGTGCTGACATGAGGCTGTTTTTGAAGAACTCTGAAGTTATTTAGGGTCCTGGGCTAAAATAAAATGATTGTAATTGGACTGTAGATAGATTTCAGTTTTCCATTCATCTGTTCAACAGTTCAGCAAGTACTCCTAAGCAGATTTAACAGAGCATGCACTGTGTATTTTTTCTTTCAAATTTATGTTGAAATGAGTCAGGCATTTCAGCGATGATTGTATTTTAGTAACTTCATTTCAAATGAGAAAACATTTATATTTCTAATTTTCAGTTATTTTTTTATTTCAAGCTCATCATTTTCAGAAATGTAGCCTTTGATCATTATTTAGGACAGAATGTAGGTATAGATATGGAAATAGACTTGAGATAAAAAGCTACTTAATTTTTCCAGATATCCATTTTTTGTTTTTTTTGGTACCTGGGGAAAAATTTTGAAGCAGGATAAGAAAGAGTAAAGAAAGAAAGGAAAGTTGGAGGGAATGCAAGGAAGAAAGAAAGCCAGGGAGAGAGGAAGCAGAGAAAATAAAAGAAGGAACAATAGAAAGAAATGGTGAGCTGAGGGAAAGAAAGTGAGGAAAAGAAGAAAAAGGGCAGGGAAGTGAATGAAAGAATAGGAAAGAAAAAAAGAACAAACATGGCATTGTGAGCTGACCAACACTGTGATACTGTGATGTAACAAAATATTGGTCTTAGCCCATTTTTCTTGACCTGGGCTTTTAAAATGATTATGAGTGTTAGGAGGAAGTGGATATCCTTTATCTAATTTATGACAGATCTCTCTCATCATACTCAGAGCTAGTTTTAATCTAAGGAGCCAAGGCTTGGAGCATGAGCCTAGTTGCTACAAGAATAACTATGAGATGAATTAGTTGTATCATTATCCTTACCCCAGCCCTGATAAACCTCTGCAGATACTAGAGAGGCAATAAAATAAGTTGATTATCTATTATTAATGAATTCATCAATCATGCCTTCTTTAAAAACTTTGAATAAGGCTGGAGACTTAACTTTGCTTTATGAGAGAGTCAAGGATTCAGATTCAATTTCACCAATACCACATCGAAAGCATCACTGAGCTTAGTGGTCCTAGCAGACAGCAGGATGAGGCATAGTGTTTGTGATTAGTTTGAGAGCAACCCATACAGTTCAGTACATACCTTACCAGCCAGAACTATGCAGTCAGACCCTGTACTTAAAAAAAAGATTAAGAATAAATAGAAAGAAGGAATGAAAGAAAGAAAGAAAGGAAGGAAGAAAGTAATAGAGAAAAGTTTAAAGAACATAGAGAGAGGGAGGGAGGGAAGAAGAAAGGGAGAAAGGAAGGAGGAAAAGAAAGAAAGAGTTGAAAGAAGGAAGGACAAAATCCATGCCCTAGATAAAAGTGCTGAGAGTAAGAATATTTGTATATGGAGATCTCTTGTACCCACTGGAGTTTGAGAAATCCCACAAAAGATGGAGAGGATATACTATAGGAGTCAGAGGGGATGGGGACATCAGAAGAACATGGCCCAACAAATCTACAAAGCAGGTCAGATTTGGAGTCAAGAGACTGAAGCAGGCTGTTTTGTCTGCCCTTGAGACTCTTTCTAACCTATCACATTCTCTTGTCCAGCCTCAATAGTTGGGATTTTGCCTTGTCTTATTGTATCTTGTCTTGTCCTCTTAGTCTATCATGTCTTCATCAACAAAAGCATGACTTTTCTCCCATATATCTAAGGCTCTGAGGATTTCACTAACCACCTCAAAGCACTTACTAGGCTCTTTCTACTGTGACACGATGATAATGCCATCACATCTTTGACATCAATCATGCATGATTTTGTGTTTTGTAAGGTCTTCTTTAAAGGTTTTTAAAAATTTATTTTACATACCAACCACAGGTTCTACTCTTCTCCCTCCTGCTTCTCTATAGT
This sequence comes from Sigmodon hispidus, assembly GCA_004025045.1. Taxonomy (NCBI): domain Eukaryota; kingdom Metazoa; phylum Chordata; class Mammalia; order Rodentia; family Cricetidae; genus Sigmodon; species Sigmodon hispidus. The sequence continues at coordinate 14,404 of PVIH01017049.1, forward strand.
CTTCTCTCCTGCCCCAGCCCCCATCCCTTCCTCCAAAAGGCCTCCCATGCAGAGTCATCAAAACTTGGTGCATTCCGTTGAGGCAAGACACAGGACTTTCCCCTGCATCAAGGTTGAGCAAGGCATCCCACCAAAGGTAGTGGGCTCCATAAAGCTAGCTCATGCACTAGGGATGAATCCTGATTTTCACTGCACAAGGCTTCTCTAACAATCCAAGTTACATAATTGCCTCCCTTTTGCAGAGGGCCTATTCCTGTCCCAAGAAAGCATCACAGCTTTCTGCCTAAAATTCATTAGTTCCCATAAGCTTGATTCAGTTGTCTCTACAGGTTTCTCCATCATGATCATGACCCTGCGACACCATGCTTATACAATACCTCTTCCCTCTTTTTAATAAAAATCTTGAAGTTTGTGCTAGTGCTTGGCTATGGATATCTTAATCTGCTTTTGTCAGTTGCTGGATGAAGGTTCTATGACAACAGAGTAAGCACCAAACTGGATTATTGGGATGAGCCAGTTTAGGTACCATCGCCATTATTGCTAGTAGTCTAAGCTGGGATCATCTTTTTGGATTCCTGGGAGTTTTCTAGCATCAGGTGTTTCCCTAACCCCATAATGTCTCCCTCTATCAAGATATCTCTTTCATTGCTCTGCCTTTCTAACCATCCACCAGCTTGACTTTCCTGTTCCTTCATCTTCTCATCTCCCACTTCTTCTATTCTTTTGCTCTTCCTTACCCCTAATTGACTCCAGAGATCACATCTATTTCCCCTTCTCAGAGCAATCCATGGGTCCCTCTTATGGTATTCCTTGTTTTTGAGCTTCTCTGGAGCTGTGGGCTGTGGTTATACCTTCCTTTACATCTAGTATTCACTTTTGAGTGAGTAAATACCATGTTTGTCTTTCTGGGTCTGTGTTACCTCACTCAGGTTGATATTTTCTACTTCCATCCATTTGCCTAAAATTTGTCATTGATTTTTACTACTGAGTAACACTCCAATGTGTAAATGCATGGCTTTTTTTTTAATCCATTCTTCAGTTGAGCAGTAACAAATTTGTTTACAGGTTCTAGCTATTATAAGTAATACTGCTATGAATATAGATGAGCAAATGTCTTTGTAATATGAATGTTGATCTTTTGAGTACTAGTGCAATAGTTGTATAATTGGGTCTTGAAGTAAACTGGTTTTCAATTTTCCAAGAATCTGACATACTGATTTTGAGACTTGCTTTACTAGATTGCACCCACACCAGCAGTGTAGGAGGGGTCCCCTTTCTCTACATCCTCTCCATCAGAGGCTGTTATCAGTCTTTTTAATCTCAGCCATTCTGACAGGTGTAAGATGCTGTCTCAGACTCATTTTGATTTACATTTCTCTGATGGTTAAGAATATTGAACATTTCCCTAAATTGCTTTTGCCCATTTAAGATTCTTCTGTTGAGAATTCTCTACTTATATCTATACCCCATTTTTACTTGAGTTATTTGGTATTCTGAGGTCCAGTTTTTTGAGATCTTTATGTATTATAGAGATCAGTCCTGTGGGATGTGGGTTGGTAATGGTCTTTTCCAGTTCTGCAAGCTGTCATTTTGTCTTATTGACCACTTCCTTTCCCTTTCAAAATCTTTTTTAGCTTCACTTTTCAGTTTTGACTTCTATGTAAAATTTGGGTGTTCCTGGCATTAATTCATACACCTTTTTAAGTCTGTGAAAAAATATGTTGATATTATTTTTATTATCTCCAGCACTACAGAGAGTATTAGAGGGAAAACTCCAACCTAAGGACCCCAGATATACCAACAAAATCACAAACAATCAATAATTCCACAGAAGAGTACCCCAGAGAAAGGAAATACATACAAGTTACCACCAAAAATGGCAGGAAATATGAATCAATGGTCACTAATTTTCCTTAATATCAATGGTCTCAACTCTCCTATAAAACATCACACACAACAAGATGGATACAACAACAGAAGCCATCCCTCTGTTGCCTACATGAAACACACCTCAACTGCAAAGACAGACACAGGCTTAGAATAAAGGGTTGGGAAAAGATTTTCCAGTCAAATGGTCCTAAGAAACAAGCAATCCTAATATCTAACAAAGTAGACTTTAAGCTAAAAGCAATAAAAAGGGACCAAGATGGTCACTACTTATCCATCACAGGAAAAATTGGTCAAGAGGAGATTTCAATCTTGAATATTTATGCCCCTAATATAAGGGCACATACTATTGTAAAAGAAATACTGCTAAAGCTCGAATCCCACATCAATTCTCACCCCCTAATAGTGGGAAACTTCAATATCTCACTTTCAACCCTGGATAGATCAACCAGACAGAGTCTCACCAGAGAAATAAGGAGTCTAAAAGAGGTTATGATGCAAATGGATTTAATAGATATCTACAGAAGCTTCCACCCAAGGGCAAAGGAATATACATATTTCTCAGCTCCTCATGGAACTTTCTCCAAAATTGACCACATAATTGGTCATGAAGCAAATATCATCAGATACAAAAAAAATGTAAATAATCCCTTGTAACATATCTGAACAACCAGGGCCTAAAGTTAGAGTTCAACAACATCAAAACCCAAAGAAAGCCTACTAACACATGGAAATTAAACATCACTCAGTTGAACCATCTCTGTGTCAAGGAAGAAATTAAGAAACAAATCAAAGTCTTCCTAGAATTTAATGAAGTTGAATCCACAACGTATCCAAACTTGTGGGACACAATGAAAGCAGTCTTAAGAGGAAAATTCATAGTGCTAGATGCCTATATGAAAATCCTACAGAAATCCCACACTAGAGACCTAACAGCTAAGCTGAAAGCCTTAGAACAATTAGAAACAAACTCACCTAGAAGGAGTAGACAGCAGGAAATAATCAATCTTAGAGCTGAAATCAATACAATTGAATCAAAAAGAACAATACAAAGAATCAATGATTCTAAGAGTTGGTTCTTTGAGAAAGTTAACAAGATAGATAAGCCCTTAGCCAAACTAATCAAAAATCAGAGAGAGAGTGTTCAAAGCAACAAAATCAGAAATGAAAAGAGGGACATAACAACAGACTCCCAGGAAATACAGAGAATTATCAAATCATATTTTTAAAATCTGTATTCCACAAAAATGGAAAACCTAGAAGAAATGGACAGCTTTCTGGACAGGTACCATCTACCAAAATTAAATGAAGATCAGATTAATTATCTAAATAGGACTATACCCTTATGGAAATTGAAGCTGTCATTAAAAGCCTCCCCAACAATAAAAGCCCTGGTCCAGATGGGTTTAGTGCTGAATTCTACCAGATATTCAAAGAATTAGTACGGTTACTCCTCAAACTATTTCACACAGTAGAAACTGAAGGAATATTGCCAAATTCCTTTTATGAGGCCACAATTACCCTAATACCCAAGCCACTCAAAGACACAACAAAGAAGGAGAATTATAGACCAATTTCCATCATGAATATAGATGCAAAATTTCTCAACAAAATTTTGGCAAACCATATACAACAATGTATAAAAGATATCATCCACCATGACCAAGTAGGCTTCATCCCAGAAATGCAGGGCTGGTTTAACATATGAAATACTGTGAATGTTATCCATCATATAAACAATCTAAAGGAACAAAACCACATGATCATATCCTTAGATGCAGAAAAAGCCTTTGACAAAATCCAACACTCCTTTATGATTAAAGCCCTGGAGAGATCAGGAACACACGGAGAATATCTAAATATAATAAAGGCGATTTATAAGAAGCCGACAGCCAGTATCAAACTTAATGAAGAAAAACTCAAAGCAATCCCACTAAAGTCAGGAACTAGACAAGGATGTCCTCTCTCCCCTTATCTATTCAATATAGTTCTCGAAGTTTTAGCTAAAGCAATAAGGGAACGAAAAGAGATTAAGGGGATACAAATTGGAAAAGAAGAAGTGAAACTGTCTCTATTTGTGGATGATATAATTGTATACATAACTGCCCCACAAAATTCTTCCAAGGAACTGCTACAGCTGATAAACACCTTCAGCAATGTAGCAGGATACAAGATGAACTCAAAGAAATCAGTAGCCCTTCTATATACTAAAGATAGAAGAGCTGAAAAAGAAATAAGGGAAACATTGCCCTTCATAATAGCTGCAAATAATATTAAATATCTTGGAGTAACTATAACCAAAGAAGTAACAGACCTAATTGACAAAAATTTTGAATCACTGAAAAAAGAAATTGAAGAGGATATCAGAAAATGGAAAGCTCTCCCATGTTCCTGGATAGGTAGGATCAACATAGTAAAAATGGCAATTCTACCAAAGGCAATCTACAGATTCAATGCACTGCCCATCAAAATCCCAACACAAGATTTTTTGAATCATGAAAGAACAATACTTAATTTCATTTGGAATAGCAGGAAAGCTAGGATTGCCAAAACAATTGTACTCAACAAAAGAACCTCAGGAGGTATCACCATCCCTGATTTCAAGCTATACTATAGAGCTACAGTAATAAAAACAGCCTGGTACTGGCATAAAAACAGACTTGTGGACCAATTGAATAGAATTGAGGATCCAGACATTAATCCCAAAACCTATGAACACCTGATCTTTGACAAAGAGGCCCAAAAAATTCAATGGAAAAAATGATAGTATATTTAACAAATGGTGGTGGCATAGCTGGATGGAAGTGTGTAGAAAAATGCAAATAGATCAGAGCCTGTCACCCTGTGCAAAACTCAAATCCAAGTGGATCAAAGACCTCAACTTAAACCCAGCCCCTTTGAACTTGATAGAAAAGAAAGTGGGATATACACTTCTATGATTTGCATCAGGCGACCACTTCCTAAATATAACACCAGTGGCACAGACACTAAGACCAAAAATCAATAAGTGGGATCTCCTGAAGCTAGGAAGCTTCTGCAAAGCCAACGACACTGCCAATAGGACAAAATGACAGCCTACAGAATGGGAAAAGATTTTCACCAACCCTACAAGTGATAGAGGACTGATCTCTAAGATATATAAAGAGCTCAAGAATCTGGAGCCCAAAACCTTGAATAGCCCAATGAAAACATGGGGTACAGATCTAAAAAGGGAATTCTCAGAAGAGGAACTACGAATTGCTGAAAGGCACCTGAGAAAGTGCTCATCATCTTTAGCCTTCAGAAAAATGCAAATCATAACAACTTTGAGGTACCACCTAACATCTGTTAGATTGGCTAAGAGAAAAGGCACAGATGACAGCCTATGTTGGAGAGGATGCAGAGCAAGGGGAACACTCCTCCTTTGTTGGTGGGAGTGTAAGCTTGTTCAGCCACTTTGGAATGCAATATGGCAGTTTCTCAGAAAATTGAGAATCAATCTTCCTAAGCACCCAGCAATACCACTTCTGGGTGTATACCCTAAAGAGGCACATTCACATACCAAAGGTATTAGCTCAACTATGTTCATAGCAGCATTATTTGTAATAGCAAGAACCTGGAAAAAACCTAGATGTCCCTCAACTGAAGAATGGATTAACAAACTGTGGTACATCTACACAATGGAATACTACTCAGCAGTAAGAAAAAATGATATCCTAAAATTCACAGGCAAATGGATGGATTTGGAGAATATTCTCCTGAGCAAGGTATCACAAACTCAGAAAGATAAGCAGGGGATGTACTCACTCATTAGTGGTCTCTAAACAAACAAACAAGAAAAAAAGCCAAGCATGCCCAAGCTGCAATCCACAACCACTGAACAGCTTGGGATCAGAAACACTCTGGACTGACCCTTCAGATCCCATCAACTATAGGAACACCTGACTCACTCTTGTGGGAGGGGGGATAAAACAGGATTTACCAGGAGTGGAGACTGATCTAAGCATTATTAGGTCAGTGGGACCATAGCACTGTCTGTTCCATGCCCAGGTAGGGGATGGGGGGTTGTGGAGAAGAAAAAATGACCTGATGTGGCGGGAGGGGGAAGGGACCTTGAATGGGAATATACAGGAATGGCAAAAAAAATTCAGAGGGAAAGCTGAACACAACGTAAATATATGTGTACTAATCTTATTTGCATTATCATCCTTGAGAAGTCATGCTTATGATTTTTATCTTCTTTATATTTATTATTAACTTATCAGCATTTTAAATTCATTTTACTGTTTTTCTTGATAAATACAAAATAAATAAAGAAAAAAAAAAAGAAAATGATTACCCAACTCTATTTGCTCAAGAGTAAAGAAAGGCTAACAACTGATAAGTGGGATTTTGCAAAAAAAAAAAAAAAAAAAAAAAAAAAAAAAAAAAAAAAAAAAAAAAAAAAAAAAAAAAAAAAAAAAAAAAAAAATTAAATCTGTCTGGTCATGGGCTTTTTTTGCCTAGGAGCATTTTAATGATTGCTTTAATTTCTTTAGAGGTGATACATCTATTTAAATATTTAAATGGTTTATCTGGTCTTGATTTTTTTTTTTTGTATGTTACATACAAAACTCTCCTTATCTTTTAGGTTTTACAATTTTGTGGAGTTCAGGTTGGACATATGACCTATTGATTCTCTGGGTTTCCTCAGTGTATGTTATTATTTTCCTCTTTTCATTTCTGATTTTGTAAGTATGGATGATAATATCTCTGCCTTTTGGTTAGTTTGGATAAGGGTTTTTCTTTTCTTGTTGATTTTCTCCAAGAACCAACTTTTAGTTTCATTGATTCTTTGTATTGTTCTTTTTGTTTCTATTTTATTGATTCAATCCTCAATTTGATTATTCCCTGGCATCTATTTCTCTTGGATTATTATTTTTTCCTTTAGAGCTTTCAGATGTTCTCTAAGTCTTTAGTGTGAGCTTTCTCCAGTTTCTTTATTTAGGCACTTATTGCTATGAAGTTTTCTCTTAGTACTGCTTTTACAGTGTCACATAGGTTTGTCTATGTTGTGGATCGATCTTCATTGAATTCTACAAAGTCTTTAATTTCTTTATCTTTTTCTTTCTTTTTCCAGTGGTGTTTCAGTAGAGCATTATTCAGCTGCCATGAGTTTGTAGGATTTCTGTAACTGTAATTTGTTTTGTTTTGTTGTTGAAGTCTAAATTTAAGGCATGAAAATCTGATAAGATACAGGGGGTCATTCTAGGTTTTATGGTTTTTTTTTTTTTTTTTTTGAATCTGTTGTGATTTTTTTTTCTTTTTGTGCCCAAGTATTTGACCAATTTTAGAGAAGGTTCTATATGGTGCTGAGAAGAAAATACATTCCTTTTTGTTTGCTCACATATTCTATAAATGTCTATAAAAACCATTTATGTCATAACATCTGTTAGTTCCCTCATTTTTCTCTTATGTTTCTGACTGACAGACCTGTCCTTTGGTGAAATACAGTGTTGAAGTCTCCCATGATTAGTGTGCCGTGTTTGATGTGTGATTTAAGTTTTAGTAATGTTTCTTTTACATACATGGGTGACCCTGTATTTGATACAGAAATATTCAGAATGAATACTTCATGTTCATGGATTTTTTCTTCTGTGATGAATAAGTAATATCTTTTTGATAACTTTTGATTGATTTTAGTTTAAAGTCTATTTTGTTAGATATTAGGATGACTATACCAGCTAGCTTCTTAAGTTCATTTGATTGGAAAGACTTTTTCCAACCTTTTATTCTGAGGTAATGTTTGTCTTTAAAATTGAGGTGTGTTTCCTGTATGCAGCAGAAAGATATATCCTGATTTCTTTTACATTCTATTAGCTTCTGTCTTTTTTTAGGTAAATCGAGTTCAGTAATATTAAGAGATTTTAATGACCATTGATTGTTAATCTTGTTATTTTTATAGTGATAGTGTGTACTTGTTTCTCTTCTTTTGGATTAGCTGGTGTAGGATTATCTATTGCTTGTGTTTTGTTGGTGTATCTAACTTCCTTAGGTTGGATTTGTCCTTCTAGTGTTTTCTGTAGGGCTGGATTTGTGCCTTGGTATTTTTTAAACCTGGTTTTGTCATGGAATATCTTGTTTTCTCCACCTATGATAATTAAACGGCTGGAAATAGTAGTTTGGGCTGTCATCAGTGGTCTTTTAGTGTCTGCATAACATCTCTTCAGGACCTTCTGGCTTTCAGATTTTCCAATGAGAAGTTGGCTATTATTCTAATGGATCTGCCTTTATAAGTTTTGTGACCTTTTTTTCTTTGCTGCTCCCCAAATTCTTTCCTTATTTTGTATGTTTAGAGATTTAATTATTATGTGACAATCAGACTTTTGGAGGGATCAAGTCTATTTGGTGTTCTAAAAGCTTCTTACATCTTCATAGGCATTTCTTTCTATGGGTTTGAAAAGTTTTATTCTGTGCTTTTGTTGAATATATTTTCTTTTTCTGTGAGCTGGTATTTTTCTCTTTCTAATATTCCTATTTTTCTTAGGTTTGTTCTTTTCACAGTGTTCCAGATTTCCTGGAAAATTTTGTGTTACGACTTTTTTAGCTTTAGTGTTCTCTTTGATTAACATATCTATTTTCTCTGTCTTATCTTCAAACTCAGAGTGTCTCTTTCTTCTTTTGTATTCTGTTGAATACACTTTTATCTGTAGTTTCTATTTGTTTATTACAATTTTCAATTTCTAGTGTTTCCTGGGTTTGTGTCGTCTGTATTGGCCCTATTTTAATTTTTATGTTTCTTTCACCTGGGTGATTGCCTTTTCTTGGCTTTTAAAAAGAGATTTATTGACTTTTCCCTTCTTTTGTCTTTTTCTCTATTTCTTTAATGGAATGTTTTGTTTTCTCTTTAAAGGCTTCTATTATTTTCCCAAAGTTAAGATCACTGTCTTCTGTTTCTTCTAAATTTGAATGTTCAGATCTTGCTATTGAACAACTGTGTAGTATGAAGTTTCTGGTCCAGACTAGCCCAGAGATATGGACCAGCAGTCCCAAATAATCAAACAAGCTGCTTATGTGATTAATTACAATCTGCTTGGCCTATGGCTCAGGCATATCACTTGCTAACTCTTACTCTTAAACTAACTCATGATTCTTATCTCATTTAACTATGTGGCTTAGTACCTTTACTCAGATCTGCACTTTTCTCTTTTTACCTCTGCAACTGCTGATGTCTGTCTCTCCTCTTCCTCCTCCCAGAGTTTTCTTACTCTGGCAGCCCCTCCCCGCACTTTGTGTCTGCCTTCTGGCTAATTATCATTTTATCAAACCAATAGGAATGATAAATATTTACAATGTACAAAAGCATAATTCTACAACACAACTGCTAGGTTCTGGTGCTACCATATTGTTCACTATGTTGTTAAATATATTCTTATAGTGTCATCTACCCATCTTTTTCTCCAGTAGGTACAAGTGGTGTCTGTATCCCAGGGAAGTCCACTAGGTGCTCTTGGTACAATTTGAGTTCTTGGTGTAATTGTAGCCAGTGGGGTCGGTGTCACAGGGAGTAGTTGAGGTTTATGGGGATGGGTGGGTTTGAGTGACCAGATCTGTTAGGGGGTGATAGTAGGCAGGCCTGCCTGTAGGATTCCTGTCTTTCAGCCTGAAACTGGAGCTGCAATAGCTGTGGGGGAACAGGGGTTGTGCCTTGGCTCCCAGAACCATGAGCCTTATCTGATGAGCTGGGAGGAGAGCCATTCACCTCTTGTTATTGGAACCTTCAGAGTCTGTGTCTCAGCAAGCAGCTGAGATATGGGTGGGGGCCATAGAGAGGAAATCTTTTAATTAAAATGCACTCAGCTCATTACTCTCCACTCCTTGGTTTGATCTGGTTTGAGCCACCTGCCACCATCCTGCACTTTTATCATTGCATTTTCAGGTTAGTTGTTCAAAGCACATAGAAATTGATTGTGAGTAGAGCATTTTTCAATTTGACAGATGTCCAGTGTCTTGTTTGTCCAGAGAGAAAATAAGAACATGTTGAATTCTGTCCTTTGGCTGCTAAACACTTTATAAAAGTGAGGAAACAGGAACACTAGGCATGGTTGGGACAATCAAGATTGTAGCTACTTTATGCTTGGCCCTGTGCTTGGTCTGAGGACATGAAGTAGTCTTCTTCTGGTCCCCAGAAACAAATGGGATGAATTGTTCTCTCAGAAATTGACAACCCAGCTGAATCTCAGTGTCTCATATATGAGCACTGGTCTCTGTGACTGTCATTACCAGCACCTTTCTCTAACAGCAAAATTTATCTTACAGTAGAAAATTAGACTCAAAGCATTCTGCAGATGGGAACTTAGTCACCAAGTCCATGGAGTTTTCTCACGATGCAAATGTACTATTTCATTCTGTTTCCAAGCCTGACCTTTCTATCTTAGATTTGATCTTAGCATCATGAGTTGGTAAATGCATTCCATTTTCTATAGATGTTGTATTATTATTGCCATATTTCCATAGCAGAAACTATGAAGGAAGGAAAAAGAGCAAAAAATAAAATTGAAAAAAGAAAGAAAAATGTAGAATACCAGTCAGGCTTGACAAGGTTCTCCTAAGAATAGATTACCTAGTCTAATGTTGTGGAAAAATGGCTGCTATACATCAGTAGAAGAGGTCAGGAAATTAAACTTTATGTATCCTGCCTGGAAAAAAAAAAGAGGAGTCTGGCTAAAAAACAGATCTTTTATGTCTTGGTAAAATTTTTCAATGTTTCAATTTTTTTTGAAAAAAAAAAAACTCAGAACAAGAAAAGAATAAAAATAAATAAATAACTCTAACTTCATTGTGGAAGTGATGGCAAGTAATTTCTAGAACTAGAGATGTCCCGAAGGGTTAGGGGACAGGAATTGTGGCAGAGAGAGCATAGACAATATGTGGCTTCTATAGGCAAGTTCTGTATAACCAGCTATGGTGACCTCAAGACAACATGTAAGATGAACTGGCCAAGGAACAAAAGAAATATTGTGAGGCATAAATCCTAGTGTGAGGTTTGCAAATATATTCTCCACTTGAGGAAAGCAGCCATTCTCCCTGTCTGGGTGATCTGGCTTCCCCAGCTGCTTCAACATTTTCTCTCTGAGACACTTCCTTCTACTCCTGTGTCTCATCTTTCTCTCATTGCATCTTATTCTGGGCCCATAATTCTCACCTGACAAGGATAATTAATCTGCTCATAGCCTGCATAAAATTTTACCATTATCTATTTTGTCCAAAAAAATTATCTATCAGTAGTCCCATAGCATTTTAAGATTCTTAATTCTTTTCTTATCAATGACATCCCAGGCACAAATGTATGGCAAACTCATTTTTTTTTTATTGTTTAACTATAGATTTTTATATATTTTTCTCATTTTTTATTATTAATAAAGTCTCATTTTTTATTCATGTATCCCCTTGTTCAAATGCCCTTCCCCTTCTACCCCTACAAATCACTTTTTTCTCCATCTCCTTATCTCCTCCCCGACAATGACAGGAGGTTCCAAGGTCCCAAGGTGGCTTAGTTCATCATCCATTCCACTCAAATCCACTTTCCTCATCCCCACATCATGACTGGGTCAGGTGTTCCCCTGGAGAGAATGGGTTCCAAAGTGGCAGGTCAAGGTACTTCAGATCCTAAAATGTTCAGGGGTTGTGGTTTGCAGCTTAAACATGCTTTGCTTTTTGTTTTTTTGTTTAGAGTCCACTAATGAATGAGTACATCCCCTGCTTATCTCACTGGGTTTGAGAAATATCGCTGAGGAGGATATTCTCCAAATCTATCAATTTGCCTGCAAATTTTAGGATATCATTTTTTCTTACTCCATTGTGTAGAAGTACCACATTTTGTTAATCCATTCTTCAGTTGAGGGGCATCTAGGTTGCTTCCAGGTTCTTGCTGTTACAAATAATGCTGCTATTAACATAGTTGAACTAATGCCTTTGGAATGTGAATGTGCATCTTTCAGGTATATACCCAGAAGTGGTATTGCTGGATCTTTGGACAGATTGGTTCCGAGTTTTCTGAGAAACTGGTATACTGCATTCCAGAGTGGCTAAACAAGCTTACACTCCCACCAACAATGAAGGAGTGTTCCCCTTGCTCCACAACTTTTCCAGCATAGTCTGTCATCTGTGACTTTTATCTTAGCCAATCTGACAGGTGTCAGGTGGTATCTCAAAGTTGTTTTGATTTGCATTTTTTTGATGGCTAAAGATGTTGAGCACTTTTTCAAGTGCCTTTCAGCCATTCATAATTCTTCTGCTGAGAATTCCCTTTTTAATTCTGAACCCCATTTTTTGATTGGGCTATTCAAGGTTTTGGGATCTAGATTCTTGAGTTCTTTATGTATCTTAGAGATCAGTCCTCTATCACTATTAGGGTTGGTGAAAATCTTTTCCCATTCTGTAGGCTGTCATTTGGTCCTATTGACAGTTTCATTGGCTTTACAGAAGCTTCACTGTTTCATGAGGTCCCATGTATTGATTTTTGTTCTTAGTGTCTGTGCCACTGGTGTTATATTTAGGAAATGATAGCATTTGCCAATTCATTGGAGGGTATTTCCCACTATCTTTTCTATCAAGTTCAGAGAGGCTGGGTTTGTGTTGAGATCTTTGATCCACTTGGATTTGAGTTATATGCAAGGTGACAGGCTTAGATCTATTTTCATTTTTTCTACACATTACCAACCAGCTATGCCAACACCATTTTTTAAAGATACTATCTTTTTTTTCCATTGAATATTTTGGGCCTCTTTGTCGAAGATCAGGTGTTCATAGGTTTTTGGGTTAATGTCTGGATCCTCAAATCTATTCCATTGATCCACAAGTCTGTTTTTATGCCAGTACCAGGCTGTTTTTATTACTGTAGCTCTATAGTACAACTTGAAGTCAGGGATGGTGATGCTTTCTGAGGTTCTTTTGTTGAGCAAATTTGTTTTGGCAATCCTAGCTTTCCTATTATTCCAAATGAAGTTTAATATTTTTCTTTCAAGGTCCATAAAATATTGTGTTGTAATTTTGAATGGAAGTGCACTGAATCTGTAGAATGCTTTTGGTAGAATTGCCATTTTTACTATGTTGATCCTACCTACCCAGGAATATGGGAGATCTTTCCATTTTCTGATATTCTCTTCAATTTCTCTCTTCAGAGACTTAAAATTTTTGTCAAATAGATCTGTTACTTCTTTGGTTATAGTTACTCCAAGGTATTTAATACTATTTGCAGCGATTATAAAGGATGATGTTTCCCTTTTTTCTTTTTCAGCCCTTTTTTCTTTAGTATATAAAAAGGCTACTAATTTCTTTGAGTTAATATTGTATCCTGCTATGTTGCTGAAGGTGTTAATCAGCTGTAGGAGTTCCTGGGTAGATTTCTGCAGATCACTTATGTATGCAATCATATCATCTTTTAAAAAGAGATAGTTTCTCTTCTTCTTTTCCAATTTTATCCCCTTAATCTCCTTTTGTTCTCTTATTGGTATAGCTAAAACTTCGATAACTATATTTAATAGATAAGGGGAGAGAGGACATCCTTGTTTAGTTCCAGATTATAGTGTGATTGCTCTGAGTTTTTCTCCATTAAGTTTAATATTGGCTGTTGGCTTCTTGTAAATTGTCTTTATTATATTAAGGTATTTTCCCTGTATTCCTGATCTCTTCATAGCTTTTATCATAAAGGAGTGTTTGACTTTGTCAAAGACTTTTTCAGCATCTAAGAATAGGTTCATGTGGTTTTTCTTCAATTTGTTTAAATGCGGGATGACATTTACAGTTTTTTGTATGTTGAGCCATCCATGTATCTCTGAGATGAAGCCAACTTGGTCGTGGTGGATGATATTTTTATATATTGTTGTATATGATTTGCCAAAATTTTGTTGAGAAATTTAGCATCAATATTCATGAGGGAAATTGGTCTGTAATTCTCCTTCTTTGTTATATCTTAGAGTGGCTTGGGTATTAGGGTAATTGTGGCCTCATAAAAGGAATTTGGCAATATTTCATCAGTTTCTACTGTGTAAAATAGTTTGAGGAGTAATGGTAGTAGTTCTTTGAAAGTCTGGTAGAATTCTGCATTGAAACCATCTTGATCTGGCCTTTTTTTACTCGGGAGTCTTTTAATAACAACTTCAATTTCCTTTAGGGTTATAGGTCTGTTTAGGTAATTAATCTGTTCTTTGTTTAATTTTGGTAAATGGTACTTGTCCAAAAAGCTGTCTATTTTTTCTAGGTTTTCCATTTTTGTGGAATATGTACTTTCAAAGTATGACCTAATAATTCTCTGGATTTCCTGGGGGTCTGTTGTTATGTCCCCCTTTTCATTTCTGATTCTGTTGATTTGGATACTCTCTCTCTCCTTCTTGATTACTTTTTGGACAAGGGCTTATCTATCTTGTTGACCTTTTGAAAGAACCAACTCTTTTGATTCATTGATTCTTTGTATTGTTCTTTTTGTTTCAATTGTATTGATTTCAGCTCTAAGTTTGATTATTTCCTGCCCTCTACTACTTCTAGGTGAGTTTGCTTATAATTGTTCTAAGGCTTTCAGCTGTGCTGTTAGTTTTCTAGTGTGGGATTTCTCTAGGTTTTTCATAAAGGCATCTAGTGCTATGAATTTTCCTTTTAAGACTGGTTTCATTGTGTCCCACAAGTTTGGGTACATTTTGGATTCATTTTTGTTAAATTCTAGGAAGACATTGATTTCTTTCTTAATTTCTTCCTTGACACAGAGGTGGTTCAGCTGAGTGATGTTTAGTTTTCATGAGATGGTAGGCTTTGTGTGATTTTTGATATTGTTAACTTTAACTTTAGACCCTGGTGGTCTGTTATGATACAAGGGATTCTTTCCAATTTTTTGTATCTATTCATATTTGCTTTATGACCAATTATTTGGTCAGTTTTAGAGAAAGTTCCATGAAGAGCTGAGAAACATATATATATTCCTTTGCATTTTGTTAGAAGCTTCTGTAAATATCTATTAAATCCATTCGTATTGTAACCTCTGTTAGACTTCGTAAATTTCTGTTGAGTCTCTATCCAGTTCACCTATCCAGGGGTAAAAGTTGGGTACAAAGGTCTCCCACTCTTAGGGTGTGAGAACTGAAGTGGGATTATATTTAGTAGTGTTTCTTTTACATAAGTAGGTGCCCTTATATTAGGGGCATAAATATTCACGATTGAAATCTCCTCTTGACCAATCATTCCTGCAATGAATAAGTAATGTCCATCTTGGTCCCTTTTAATTGCTTTTAGCTTAAAGTCTACTTTGTTAGATATTAGGATGGCAACCCCAGCTTTTTTCTTAGAACCATTTGATTGTAAAATCTTTTCCCAACCCTTTACTCTGAGATTGTGTCTGTCTTTGTTGTTGAGGTGTGTTGCTTGTATGCCGCAGGATGGCTTCCGTTTCTTTAACCATTTGGTTAGTGTGTATATTTTATAGGTTAATTGAATCCATTGATATTAAGGGATATTAGTGATCACTAATTGATATTTCCTGCTATTTTTGGTGGTAGCTTCTATGTATTTTTTTTCCCTGGGCTATTTTTTTGTTGGAATATTGAATGTTTATGGTTTTATGGGTGTATCTGGGATCATTAAATTGGAGTTTTTCCTCTAATGCTTTCTGGAGGACCGGATTGGTAGATAGGTATTGTTTCAGTCTGACTTTGTCATGAAATATCTTGTTTACTCCATCTATGGTGACTGATAATTTTGCTGGATATTGTAGTGTAGGTTGGCACCCATTCTCTTTTAGTGTCTGTATAATTTCTAACCAAGTCCTTCTTGCTTTCATCATTTCCTTTGAAGAATCAGGTGTTATTGTAATGGGTCTGCCTTTATAAGTAAGTTAGCCCTTTTCTTTTGCAACTCTTAAAATTTTTTCTTCTGTATGTTGTGTGGCTTCATTATTATATGATGAGCAGACTTTTCTGGGGGGTCATATCTAATTAGTGTTCTGTAAGCTTCTTCTATCTTTACAGGCATTTTCTTCTTTACATTAGGAATGTTTTCTTCTATGATTTTATTGAATACATTATCTGTGCCTTTGAATTGGTATTCTTCTCCTTCTTCTATTCCTAGTACTCTCAGGTTAGGTCTTTTCATGGTGTCCCAGATTTCCTGAACAATTTGTGTTATGACTTTTTTCTTTTTAGTACTTTTTTTTTTACTTTGACTGATGTATCTATTTCTGCTACTGAGTCTTCCACTCCAGAGATTCTGTCTTCCATCTCTCGAATTTTTTTGGTTATGCTTGTATCTGTAGTTCCAGCTCTTTTCTTCATTTTTCTATTTCCACCTTTGCCTCATTTTGTGCCTTTTTTATTGCTTCTATTTCAGTTTTTAGTTCCTGGCATGTTTCTTTCATTTTTTTTGTTTACTTTTTCTTGGTTTTCTTTCCCGGATTTGTTCATCTCTTCCAATTTTTTGTTTGTATTTTTTTTCTATTTTTTTAAAGGAAATTTTATAACCTCTTTGAAGGCTTTAATAATCTTCATAAAGGTGTTTTTGGTGTTGTTTCCTTTTGTTTCCTCTTCATTGCTCTGTTTAGGTCTTGTAGTTGTAGAACTACCAGTTTTTTTCTGGTGTTTCCTTGTTGTTTTTTATATTTTTATATTTATTTTTGCACTGGCATCTGCTCATGGCTTTAGTGGTTCACGATTAGGTGACTCCTAGTATGTTGTGGCAAAAGGGCTTGTGTGTCTATTGTCTCCTCTGAGCAAAGGGTCTGCTTGTTCTCTGACTCTGCTCTGGACAGGTATCTGAATTTCAAATCTGTAGTCTTTCTCTGATAATGCACTTTGCCCTGAGGGGCAGATCCTACTGTACAATGCCCCCTCTTTTAGGTGTGATTGCAGGAGCCCCTCACATCCTAACCCTGGCTCCTGTCTGCTATGGAGAGCTGAGATCAGAGTTTAGGGATTGTCCTTGGATCTGGAGAGCATGTTCAAGGAAGTGTGTTGGTCCGGGAGCTGGAGTCTGCTCCGCTATGGGCCAGGTCTGAATTTCAAAATCCTCAGTCCTTTTCTGCTGATGCAGTTGAAGGTATGGCTGTGCAAGATCTCCTTTCAGGTATGGCTGAAGGAGACCCTCACCGCCAAACCCTAGCTCCTGTCTGCTAGAGAGAGCTGAGATCAGAGTCAAGGGATTGACCCTGGCCTGGAGAGCAAGTCCCCGAAGTGTCCCAAACTCTTAATAATAGCAAAGACTTACAACTGTTAATATTCTCAATTCTCCTTTGATTTTCATTTGGTAATTTCCCCACTTTGGCTCCTGGCTTGTTAAGTGAAAGATGAGGTCTGGCATGCACTTCATCTCTCATAGTCTGATTTATCAGGTTCTGCTGTGAACTTAGAAGTCTCCAAGATTCTGCAAATCTCCAGATGGGCTATAACTTCTTAATAGTAAGCACCTGGTTTGTTTCCTTATAGTTCTTATTTCTCATCATGACTAGTCAATATGCCAAGATATATTTTCTATTTTTCGTAACCCTGCAGCTTTCTTTCAGATTTTCCCATGATCCTTCTTTTCTTTTCCTTCCCTTGACCTTCCAATGTGTATTTCTCAATGTTCAGGGGTTAATTGAACCTCTGACTAATTGAAACTAGTTTTTTCAGAAGGTAAAAGTAAATACAGTCAGTTCCAGGTTGTATCATCTACAAAATTAAAAAAGCAGATATACTGATCATAGAAAATAATCAGGAGAAATGCTGCCCTCTTACACTACTGTAGAGAATAGAATGTGCTATGACTACTTTGGAAAACAGTGACAATTGTTTAAATTTCCATGTGCAAATACAACATGACTTTCCAACTTCACTCTCATGAATTTGTTCAAAGAAATCAAATTGGATATCTACTCAAAATCTTGTACACAAATGTTCAATATATTTTATTTTCATATTCTAAAATGTAGAAGCAATTCAATGGTTACTCAAAAACTATTCAAAATTTAAATGCTACTTAAGAAAAGAAATAAATTACTGGCATACTCAAAGACATGATAAATCTCAGAATATTTATATTGCTCAAAATCCCAGATATAAGGATTCAGTGATTAAAAGAAATTGCTTTTATTTTAAAACAACAGAGTTCAGTTTCTAGCAAATGTAATTGGCTGTACATTGAGCTCTAGGGCAACTGATGCCTCAAAAATCAGTAAGTACTTGTAATCTCATACACATAGCCACATATACCCGTATAACTACGAATATGTACTTTATATGTACATATGCACATAAATGTAGTTATGTTATGTGTATTTTTGTAATTTTCAAAGGAAAAGGGGAAAGCAAGAATGAGCTAGGTGTGTTAGAAATTTTGAGGGTGAGATATACACTTTGTTTTTAGTAAGGACTTCATGGTATACACATGAGGAACCATGCTAAATGTAGGAAATTGTACATATTATAATAAATATATTAAAAATAAATGTAACAAAAATTACATGGACCTAGGGCAGACTTACTGAAATCTAAGATTTATCATGAAAGTTGAAACACTTATAAAAATATTACTATACATTTATTTAAGACACATATAAATCATGTACAAGAATTTAACTCAATGCCACAAAAAAATCTGAGCAATTATGTACCAAAAATCTTGCAATACCAAAATTATAAGTGGCAAGCTGGTAAATTATACCAAATATCCAAGAATTAAGGACACTATGGTGTCAGCATCTAAAACTTGAGGCCAGCCTGGCCTCTTAGCTAGTTCAGGTTTAATACACTAATTCTAAAAATGAAAAGTAACAAATAACTCTACATTTCACACATTTGCTTAAAACTACCTACTGTCCAGGCACAGTATGTGTAAATAACATTCGGTATAATTATTAATTTCATTCTAAAATTTGATAACTAACCTGTGATTTTTCTTTCCCTTTACTTTTAACTCATAACCACTTACAGATATCCTTACTATTCCATTCAATGAGTCTTCTCTTGATAACACAGAAGATAATTAAGATAGTAATGTAGCTTACAAGCCAAGGTTAAACAAAATTATCTTATATGTTATAAAGAATTTTTTATAACCCTAACTTTCATTTTTTTATATAAACAAACAATCTTATTTACTCAAATATATGTTGTGTTGGGTTTGGAGAAAAGGTTCAACAATTAAGAGCACTTACTGCTTTTGAATGTTCCTTTCCTGACAGCCACACATATGGTAGCTTACAACCACCTGTAATGCCAGATACAGGGGATTTATTATATGTATGCTTATGACCTCTGTGGACACTACACACATATGGCTCCCATAAACTCATACAGGTGGAAACACATAAATAAACAAGAAAAAAAGGAAATATGTTGAAGCAAATATTGTGGTGTTATAAATTCACTGTTCAAGTGTACTTGGGAATCAATTTTTATATTCTAGAAAAATCAAGAATATATAAAAATTTATGATAAAGCTTTTATACTATGTAAACATTCCCATGGGAATTTTAGTTATTATTGAATATGCTCATGTATTTTTATTTACCTACATATTCATATCACAGTTCTAACATTTATGTAAAAAACACTAAGAACTTTCAGTTCAAAAAGGGAAAATAGCCAGGTATTATAATTTTTAATGCACAAAAGTTTTACAAATTTCTATTTCCCAGTTTGAGTGTCTCAAATATGAAATATTTTTCAAGTACTCTGACATTTACACAAACATTCATGTCTTTAAAGACTGTGTGGACACAACAAACAGTGTTATTGCCCTTATCACCTTTTTGGTTGTGTAAGCAAACACAAAAGGCAGCTTTCTAGTTGTGTAAATGTAGAACCAAAAAGAAAAGTGTGTCTCCACTTAATATTTCCTCTCCAGTTTCAAGCAGCCATTTACAACCAGCCTATTCCTTTAGATTTGTAGATTTGGGCTAGAGCTTGAAGAAGTCCTCAATAAGCAAAGAATATAACATAGACAGCCCCCAGCAGTAGAATGTGTGTGTAAAGTAGAATCCAGAGGATCATGTATAAAGCTGTCAACCCAGAAACACTAGAATGTTTGGTCATGAATATCATCTTATGATTGAAAAATGGCATTTTCTTAAGTGCTTTATAATATATTGTCCAGAATGTCAAGCACTGATGCAGTTACTCAAGATTCTTCTGAAGTGAAAGAGAATTTCTAACATGATTTTAATACTATTTTTGTCCAGAGTTCAATGTATCTACATAATGAAATTTCATTATATACATTAACTGCTACCTCAATCTATCTTTACTTAGTGGTACCCCAGCTCATCTCCTTTCTTACTCTATGTCCTATTTTTATTGCACCCCATTTATTAATGGGTATGTGGAATTCAGTGGTGACAATATTACAGACTACTTTAACTAAATATATCTCCACAGAATTCCATTGTGGCATGGACAACATAGCCCTAGTTACAGTCCCTCAAAACATGACTGAGAAAAGAGTTGATTTTCATGATGATACTATCTATAGTTATTAAACAAATATGCATTTATAGTTTCAATAAAAATCTTTAAAACTGCTGAGGATATGAGATTTGTATGAAATATTACATTACTATCACCCTCCCAGTTAGTATCTTCCACTATTCAGTTGTATTAATGATAGGGATGCACAAACAATGGGAGCAGTTTCTATAAATTTACTTTGGCTGCAGAGTCAGCTGAAGCCATTGTTGACGGATAGAGAAGAGATGAGTAAGATGTTTAAATTCTGGAGAAAGGAAGGTTACTCTGGGAAGAATACTAAAAAATGTGTAGAGAGGAAGTCTAAGAAAAAGACAAACATGCCAAAGAATTTATACTGGTAGAATCTGAAGGGATGATAACAATTTGTATGTTATCCCAGAGATCTTCCAGGCATGGGCTTAAAACAAATTTTCAAAACAACAGCACTACTTGAATGTGTGAAGATGATTATCTTAATATGGCAGTTTTCATGTCAAAAACAGCAATGCCAAGTTTGTGTGAGGTATTGCAGCTTATGTCCCTCTACACCTGAAAACCAACATGAGTACAATTCAAAGCCATGTCCAAACAGGAAGAATCATTTTTCCTTAAATCATTTGTGGGCCATGTTTACCTTTAAGGACATCTTTTGTTAATGCAAGGAAAGTGAATATTTTCACAAGATTCTTTGTTTTTTTTTTGTTGTTTTTTTTTTAAATGAATGTTGCAGTATTTCTTTTTTTTTTTTAAACTTTATTTATTTATTTATTTATTTGCTTTGGTGTTTGCCTGGAACTGGAACTACAGACAGTTGTTAGTTGCCATGTGGGTGCTGAGAATCGAACCTGGGTCCTCTGGAAGAGCAGATGGTGCTCTTAACCGCTGAGCCATCTCTCCAGCCCCCACAAGATTCTTTGAACACTGCGCACATTGTATTATTAAATTAAATTTAATTTGTATGTGAAGAGTACCCACAGACTCACATGTGGAAAGCCTACTGTCTGTCTGGTAGAATTTTGAGGGTTTGAGGATCACAAGAATATTAGTGTACTAATGTTTCCACACCAAGCTCTTGATGAATTTAAAACTGAAGGAAATATGAGAAAGACCAGTGGAGATGGAATATAGGTTTCTGAGTGCATGTCTTTTCTTCATGTGCTACCTCTGCTTCTCAGTCCTTTCTCTGTGATTCTCTATCCCTCTATTTGCCCCTTCCTTCAGTGTTCTCCTCCCTCCTTTTCATTCCTGATTGCTGTGAGGTATTCAGCTTTTATCCACCTCTGTCTTTTGGCAAGCTGTTTCTTTGTTACTATAGTATTAGAAGAAATTCAGGAGAGTATTCTATGGTTCAACATTTTAATCTGATGTCATTGGGCATATTTAAGATGGTATATGACCATAGACATGGTGGCACATGCCTTTAATCTCAGAACTCAAGACAAAGAGACAGACAGATCTCTGAGCCCCAAGGCCAACTTGGTTTTTGAAGTGAGTTCCAGGATACCCAGAGCTATGAAGAGAAACCTTGTTTCAAAAAAAAGAAAAATCAAAAACTATATAAATAAAGAAATAAAGAATTCTTCTGGATCTGTTGGACAAAATAAACCATTCTTCTTTTAAATACTTCTCCAGTATTTTCTCACATGAAAAAATAATTCTTTAACACAAGTGATATATGTGTGTGAATATAAATGTATATACATATTATGCATAATTTTGTGATGTATTTATGTACATATGAATATATGTGCAAATATGTATGCATTGTTGTCAATTTTGATATGTATATGTATGTGGATGCATACTTGTTTATGTGTGCATATATATCTATGTGGATATAAGTATATACATATCAATGTATGTGTGTACATTCATGTATTGTACAAGAAGATATATATTTTTTCTATCTATAACTGTATATATGTTTATGTATGCATATGAGCACATTTATGCATACATATCTATGTGTATATATGATTATCTACATGTTCTTGAGATTTATGTATATGAATAATGCTTGCAAATATATGAATATGTTCATGTGTCTATGTGTATATATATGCATGAATGTATTGTGTATTTGTATATATAAATATATATGCACACATGTCTACGTGCATATTTAATATAAGCATTTATGTATATGTTGAAGTAGGTGTGCATATGTATAAGTATGAAATAGGAAGAT
The DNA here is from genome assembly GCA_004025045.1 of Sigmodon hispidus. NCBI lineage: Eukaryota > Metazoa > Chordata > Mammalia > Rodentia > Cricetidae > Sigmodon > Sigmodon hispidus. Next base: position 36,901 of record PVIH01017049.1, read on the forward strand.
GTATATATGTACATGCCTATGTGTCTATGAGTGCATATAAATATATATGCCTGCATATATAGGTATGAAATGATGATAGGTAATACAAAGGTAGAAAGATTGATAGACAGATAGATAGATGACAGATGATAGATAGATGATAGATAGATAGATAGATAGATAGATAGATAGATAGGTGTGTACACATGCTTCTTAGCATGAGACTTTCTGATGCTATGATTGATACAGATTTAGATGCTGAGTACAGCAGTGTTTAAAATCACATTAAAATAAATAAGGGATTCTTTTGAGTTCAGTGTGGATGTCAAGGATAAAATGAAATGCTGAAGGCCTGTATGAAGATGAAGCAGGTTGCCGAACACTGGCAGCCAAGCTGTTCTGAATAAGTAAGACAAAGTAACAAATGTGTGTGTTTTAGAGACAAATGTGTCCCCTTTTGTTTTATTCTGACAAGTTTTTTTTTCTTCTGAAAGGTAAAAAATGTAAACAAGAAAACATACAAGAAAGAAAATCTCAGGAAGAAATTCACTACTCCACTGCTGAATTGAGCTGTATTTCAACTGCTTATAAATAAATAGCTCCTGAATGTAAACTATGAACCAGTGCTGATCTGAAACTGTGTTTTGTGGGAAGAAAAAGCTAATTAATGGGTTTCCAGCTTTCTCCAAACTCATTTTATTCAAACATACTAAGTAGTCATGAAGCTCTCAACTAGGGTGTCACTTGTTTCCTGAAAGTGTAACTTTCTAATGTGTAAGGAACTGGAGTAAATTTTAAAAGTTCCAGAAGTGAACAGCGGTCATCTTGATAAGGACTTCAAAGCTCAGTGATTTACCCAAACCAAGGGAAGTAACCAGCTTTGGTACTACAGCTTGTGATCACAGCTTTGAAAAGGTAGTTGGGGAATGAAATTAAACTCTCATACATTTAATTGAATATCCTAAGATTCAAGTTTTAAAAAAGTATACATTTATGACAAGGATAGAAGTTTCAATTTTAAGGAGTTTTAGGTAATCAAACTGTGATAGTTAGGGATTATTTCCAGCTACTTTCAATGAGGTTTCATTTGTTTTGTGTTTTTCTGTGTGCCTGTTAATGGGGGATTTTTTTTTCCTTAAGTTTAACTGATATGGGAAGAGTCATCCCACTATGAACATTAACATTTCTTTGTCCATGATTGCTACACTATGTAGTAGTAGAGAAATAGACCTAAGCATAACGAGAAAGCAAATATGTCACCAGATGGCCAGCAGGTAACAGACATGCCTTCATACTGCACCACCGTTGGCTACCTAACCTTACATATATCATCATCCTTCCTTGGCCAGCACTACACTGTAACTCCAGGAAATTCAAGAGGCACATGTAAAGTCCATACCAGTTGGAAGGACAGGTAAGTGACTGGTCTCCCAACTGAACTGTCCCAACCTCTAGACCATAAACCCCAGGCCAATCTAGTGCCTCTACACCTTCTGTCTCAGCACCAGAAATGCATCTGGGCCTGGCCAACAAATCTAGTGTAACTCCACTGCTTGGATGGTGTTTCACTAGCTGACAAACAGATCAACATGTAAAATAGCTGCCTTCATGCTATACCACAACCATCAACCACTGAATTCTGTTCCCCCAAGATCCACTCAGTCATCTAATGCCACCCACTGTGGGATTTTTTCTTGTAATCCCTATCCTCTTGCTCATACAGACTCTCTTTCCCTGCTCTCAGATGGACCAGGAGCTCAACCCAGTGCTCAGCCATGTATCTCTGTTTCCACCTCTATTTGAACTTGATAGAAAATAAAATGGGAAATACCCTCTAATGCATTGATTGTCATAGGTGACCACTTCCTAAATATAACACCAGTAGCACAGACACTAAGAAGAACAATCAATAAGTGGGACCTCCAGAAACTGAGAAGCTCCTGTAAAGCCAAGGACACAGTCAATAAGACAAAATGACAGCCTACAGAATGGGAAAAGATTTTCACCAACCCTGCAAGTGACAGAGGACTGATCTCTAAAATTCATAGTTAACTCAAGATACTAGAGCCCCAAACCCTAAATAACCCAATTTAAAAATGGGGTTCAAAACTAAAAAGGAAATTCTCAGCAGAAGATTTACAAATGGCTGAAAGGCACTTGAAAAAATGTTCCACATTTTTAGCCATCAAAGAAATGCAAATCAAAGTGACCTTATACTTTGTCAGAATGCCTAAAATTGAAAACACAGATGACAGCCTATGCTGGAGAGGATGTGGAGCAAGGGGCACAATCCTCCATTGTTGGTGGAAGTCTAAACTTGTTCTGTCACTCTGTAATGCAGTATGGCAGTTTCTTAGAAAACTGGGAATCAATCCCCCCAAGGATCCAGCAATACCACTACTGAGCATATACTATTAAAATGTACATTTGCACCCCAAAAGCATTAGCTCAACTATGCTCATAGCAGCATTATTCGTAATACCAAGAATCTGGAAACAATCTAGATGCCCCTCAACTCAAGAATGAATTAACAAACTGTGGTACATCTACACAATGGAGTACTACTCAGCAGTAAGAAAAAATGATATCCTAAAATTTGCAGGCAAATAGATGGAATTGGAGGATATCCTCCTGAGGGAGGTATTACAAACTCAGAATAATAAACAGGACAAGTACTTACTCATTGGTGGAGTTACAAAAAAAGTAAAGAATATGCAAGCTTCAAACTATAACCACTGATCGATCACCTTGGGATGTAAAAATTATATTTAATATAGCCTTTTGTTCATTTGATATCAACATTCATTCTATTCAATGGCATTGTTACATGTTTCTTTTTTCTTGTCACTCTATTTTTTTTTTTAGAAAATAAAGTGCTTTAAAAAATAATTGATCTAACAGATGTTATGATTTAAATGGATTGAAAGACATCTATAGAACATTTCACCCAAACACAAAAGAATATCCCTTCTTCTCTGCACCTCATAGAACCTTCTCTAAAACTGAACTCAAACTGGGCCACAAAGTAAATCTCAGCAGATAAAAAATATTGGGATTATCTAATGTACCTTATCAGATCACTGTGGGCTAAAACTTGAGACCAACAACAAGACAAATTACAGAAAGTTGACAAACTCATGAAAACTAAGTAATGCTCAACTGAATTACCATTTGGCTAAGGTAGAAATAAAGAAGAAAATTAAAAACATCTTAGAATTCAATGAAAATTAATGTACAACATACTCAAACATATAAAATACAATTAAAGTGGTGCTAAGAGAAAAGTACCTAACACTAAGAACTTATATAAAAAAATTCGGAGAAATCTCACACTAGCAACTTAATGGAACACCTACAAGCTTTACAACCAAAAGCCAAATTTATACAATGAAAGATGTATGAACCAATGATACTTCAACCAATGATACTGTCATAGCTGTATGTTTGACATATAGAAGAATGCAAATAGATCTTTATCTCACTCTGCACAAGACTCAAGTTCGAATGGGTTAAAAACTTTGCCATAAGTCCAGTTCCACTGAATCTTCCAAAAGAGTAAGTGGAAAAATAGTCTTGAATGCATTGACACAGAAGTCAACTTCCTGACTAGAACACCAGTATCACAGACACTGAAATCAACAATTAATAAAATGAACTTCCTGAAACTAAAAGGAGTTTATAAAGACAAAGGACACTATCTTCAAGCAAAATGGAATCCTACATAATGGGAAAAGATATTCACAAACTTCACAATTGACAAAGAACTGATCTCCAAAATATCTAAACAGTTCAAGAAACTAGATATCAAAATACCAAAGAAGTTAATTTCAAATGAGTTACTGATCTAATGAGAATTGTCAGCAAAACAATGGTTAAGGAACACTTAAAGAATTATTTATCATTCTTAGCCTTGGAGTAATGCAAATCAAAATTATTCTGAGTTCCCCTCATATGTCAATCAAAATATCTAAGATCACAAACACTAATGATAAAATATTTTGAATAGGATGTAGAGTAAGGGGAACATTCCTCTACTGCTAGTGGAAATACAAATTGTATAGCTACTTTGGAAATTGATTCAGCAGTTTCTCAGAAGATTAAGAATCAGTTTACCTCAAGATCTAGCTGTACTGTCTTGGGCATATACCCAAAGGATGCTCAATCACACCACAAGGACACTTGCTCTGCTATGTTCATAGCAGTGTTATTCATAAGAGCCAGAACCTGGACACAACCTAGATGCCCCTCAACCAAAGAATAAATAAATAAAATATGATAATTTGCATAATGGAATATTACTTAGCTGTAAAAAGAAAACAATAACATCATAAAACTTGCTGAAAACTGGTTGGAACTAGAAAAAATAATCATCTCAAGTGAAGTAATCCAGACCCAGAAAGACAAACATGGTATGTACTCATTCATAAGTGGATATTTTAGATATTAAGTAAAGAATGACCTGGCTACAACCCATAGCTCCAGAGAGGCTAGCTAGGCAATGAGGAGTGGCCAAAGATGAACACAAGAATTCTTTGGAAGGGGAAAATTGAAAAAGATCTTCTGGGTTAATTGTGGGTATGGTGGGTGGATGGGAGCATGAGGAGGAGTTGGATTGAACAGGTTGGGTGCTGGACAGAGGTGAGTAATAAAAGTGATGTCTTGATGGGGGGCATTTCAGGGTTAAGGAGAAACATGGTGCCAGGAAAATTCCCAGGAATTGAAAACAATGACCCCAGCTAATACTCCTAGCAATAGTGGAGAGGGTGACTGAACCAGGATCTCCTATAATTAGATTGGTGACACTCAAATTGCCATCAGAGAGCCTCCATCCAGTAAGTGATGGCAACAAATGAAGAACCACAGTCAAGCACTGGACAAAGGTCTTGGAATTCTATTGAAGAAAAGATGGAAAAATTGTATGAGTAAGGATACTGAGGTCATCATAAGAGAACCCACAGAAACAACTAGCCTACGATCTTAGGAGCTTATAGACTTTGAACTGATAGCCAGGCAGTCTGCATGGGACTTACCTAGGCTCCTTAAATATTCATGAGAGTTGTTTAGCTTGATCTATTGTGGGATACCTAGCAGTGGTATCAGGACCTGTCTTTAACACTAGAGCTGGCTTTTGGGAATATATTCCCAATACTGGGTTGCCTCATTCAGTCTTAGTTTAGAGGGAGGCACTTAGTCCTAATTCAACTTGACATGCCATGCTTTGTTGACATCCATGAAAGGCTTGACCATTTCTGAATATAAACAGACAAGGAGTGGCTAGGGATAGTGGTGGTAGGAAACAGAAGAAGAGGTAGGAGGGGGAATTGCAGTTTGTAAAATTGAACAAAATAAGAAAATAAATTAATAAACAAATAAGAAAACCTTTTAACCATATTTTTTAATCATGTTTTAATAGAGAGGCCACAAGAAAAAAAAACTGGAAAAAAGGAGCAAGGAAGATAGGAGGAAATGAAATGAGACTAATGGAAGGCCATTGGAAGCCAAGAAACTAGAAACATCTGGAGTGACCATTTCCTAGGATCTAAACTCCTGGGAGGTTTTCTGTTTACTTAAATGAAGATGGAAACTAATAGACTTGAAGGAGATATGTCCAGGGCTTCAGCATAAGTAACAAAATAACTTGGTTAAATTTTTATTTTTTTTTAATTTTTTCCTTCTTTATTTATTTTGTATTTATCAAGAAAAATAGTAAAATGAATTTAAAATGCTGATAAGTTAACAACAACTATGAAGAAGATAAAAATCATAAGTATGAATTATCAAGGGTGATAATGCAAATACAATTACTACACATATATTTACTTTGTGTTCAGCTTTCTCTCTGAATTTTTTTTCCATCCCTGTATATCCTTATTTAAGGTCCCTTCCCCCTCCCACCATATCAGATCATTTTTTTCTTCTCCACAACTCCCCATCCCCTCCATGGGCAGGGAGCAGACAGTCCTATGGTCCCACTGAACCAATAATGCTTAGATCAGTCTCCACTCCTGGCAAATCCAGTTTTGTCCCCCCTCCCTCAAGAGTGAGTCAGGTGTTCCTATAGTTGGAGTGGGATCTGAAGGGTCAGTCCAGGGTGTTTCTGATCCCAAGCTGTTCAGTGGTCATGGTTTGCAGCCTGGGCATGCTTGGCTTTTTGCTTGTTTGTTGTTTAGAGACCCCTAATGAGTGAGTACATCTCCTGCTTATCTTTCTGAGTTTGTGATACCTCCCTCAGAAGGATATTCTCCAAATCCATCCATTTGCCTGTGAATTTTAGGATATCATTTTTTCTTACTGCTGAGTAGTATTCCATTGTGTAGATGTACCACAGTTTGTTAATCCATTCTTCAGTTGAGGGACATTTAGGTTGTTTCCAGGTTCTTGCTATTACAAATAATGCTGCTATGAACATAGTTGAGCTAATACCTTTGGAGTGTGAATGTGCCTCTTTAGGGTA
>PVIH01017050.1:0-26681 GCA_004025045.1 Sigmodon hispidus
AAAAAAAAAAAAAAAAAAAAGATGCCAGGACACTGACCTCCTTCTTGTTTTGTTCCTGTATTCTCAGTGAGCAGCCCAACAGGCCATTGTGAGACAGTTTGTATCTCTAAGAATTGTATAAAATTCAATTTCTATTGTGAGTGTTCATATACCCCTTAATAATAAATTTAATCCTTATATGATACCTTGCTAGTAAATTTTCCACAATATCTAGCACCCAACATGGGGCACCATCTGTAACCTGAAGTTTCTTGACAAGTTCAGCAAGAAGTCCTGACCCACAGACCTGTTTTTCCAGAGTGCCTACCCACTTGCTTCTGCTTAGGTCTGCAAAAATGACTCAGATGCTTATATTAATTTCATGCTGTTTGGCTTATGTTTTAGGCATATTGCTCGCTAGCTCTTTCATCTTAATTCAACCCATTTTCATTTATCTGTCCTGCCATGTGGCCCATGGCTTACCTTTTTTATTACATCTTATATTATGGGCAGCTGCATCATATTTTCTTCTGACTCTGCCCTCCTTCCCCTACCTATACCTTGATTTCTCCACCTACTTCTAGGATGTATGACATGGGCCAAAACAGTTTCTTTATTTAAAGAATGATATTCACAGCATACAGAAAGACATTCCCACATCACTTCTCCTTTTCTGTCTAATCAAAAAAGGAAGGTTTCAATTTCAATATAGTAAAATTACATATAACAAAACAGCTATCAAGCAAGAATTATAGTTACAATATTTAGTCCATTTGTATTTAGAAAAATTAAAGATAATTTTCTATCATCTACCTTATTCTTGCGAGTCTAAAGTTTCTTATTTAATATTCCTTTTATAATAAGTAAAATTATACCTATAACTATATAGTTCTCAACTACACTAAAGACCACAGAAGGATATATTACTACCTGAGTAGACAAGAAGTGCAAGAAACTTCCAAAATCTAGAAATGACACCTATCTGCCTGAACAGTCACCCAAAGTTCTTTTGTAACATTGGGGCATTCATCTTCAGCTTACAGGCCCAGAGTCTGTGGCATACCTTTCAGTGAAGCAGGAAATCTGAAGGACTGTTCTGCCAATTTTGGCATAGTTCATCAGTCGCTTCTCCTTGTGTCCCGAAGAATGTCTGGCAATTTTCTCTGCAAAGCAGGAACCTGAAGGAATATCTTGGCTAGTTCTGCCAAAGTCCAGAAGTCACTTTCCTATGAGTCCTGCATGTTCAGTTTATATAGCATACTGTCAAGCAGTCAATACAAAAACATTTTCTTGTCTAATAACTAACTTTTGCCACAAAGAAAATAAATTCCATATGGAGTCTCTTCAATGCCCATCATTCTCTTGAAGTAGATTGGTGCTTCCAGAAGCAGACCTGTCTCAGTGTCCAGAAAATCTTAAATATTTTAAATGCCATATTCTGTAACTCTTTGAAGTGTTTGAAGATTACCTTTCTAAATGAAATATACCTTTGTATATCTAAAAATCCTAACTAACATGACTATAAGTTTGGTTATCATAGATGACTATTAATCTGCAATTCTTAATGATATATTGTAATTTTAAAGGAATTACATGAACATAATATCTTAAACAAAAGTAGAAATACACATACAGTATAGCAAAATTGACCTTAAATTTGTATCAATAATCCAAAATCCGTACCAATGTAAAATATTTTGAGATTAACAGCTGTTTTTTGGAAAGTAAATTAAATAATCTATCTTTTTTAAATCATTTATATACCATATCCCCTTTTTTCTTAGAAAGAAATTGACTATGACCATTAACAATTTATAATGAAAACAAACATTTATAAACATTATTTTGGGAATTTGGGCATAGATTTTCATTACTCCTTCCTACTGATTAAGGTGTGCTGGCAAACTTTAGAGGGTCCTGAGGCTCAATCATCTTAGTCTGTAACCTTGAAGCTGATGTAACCATCTCTTCCCATCAGAAAACTTTTAGGTGGTCTTGGTTGATAAAACTATATTTGCCTGGAAATAATCCACAGGATCTCATCTTCTGTAAAAACAAAAGCAGAACCTCTTTCCAAAGCAACATATCCTTAGACCCAAATTTCAAAGTCAAAATACCTTTAAAATATATTTGTTTGTTTAACTTAGCAGACTTTGCAATCAATTGTCTTTTGGCACTTAGCTCACTAAAAGTTAAAAATTTTAAAAAAACACACAATAATAACAATAATTCAGACTCTGTGTATTTTCATCTTTACCTAGTTTGTTATATTTTTATTATTTTTATTATTTCTCACTGAAGCCAACATATTCTTTTTCACATACTTTGCAACCTCTTTATTGAGGTTTTTCCATCTGAATCTGTTTTATTGCATATTCTAACAAAATATTTATTTTCTAACAAGAAGAGCTTTTAAAATGCTAGATTATACAGTGTTGCTTTGCCTGATGACTCCACCCTGCTTGGCAGCTTTTCAATATTTCAGAGGTACCAGAGTCAATTTTATCTTCCCTATTCTAAGGGGTAATATTAAATATTGTGAAACCTTTTACCACCCCAACTTTGGGGAATCTTAGAGTCCATAAAATCAAGGAGAGCACTTCTGCTGCCCACTGCTCACTCCACTTAAGCATTTGGCATCAGGGTCTCTTAAAAAGCCACACAGTTTTTGTCACCAATGCTGAGTCAATAAGCCTATATTAAAGGAGTCATGTCTGTTCACCACTAGCAAACAGAATATACCCAAGAAAATCTGCTACTAAGAAGTTGTTTTTTACTGTATTTCCTTTTTGTTCAATGTAAATAGAAACCTGAAATCAATCACATACAGCTTGTTGCTTACATCAAGTTTTTTTTTGTGAGACTTCAGGAACCAGCCCTGTTGCACCTTACACTGCATGCAGCGAATCTGTCAGCATTTTGTCTGTGGCCTGGATGCTATGCCATCTCTGCACCATGACCCACATCAGAGGCAAAACTTGAGACCCACTTTTGGCTCTGTTTCTGTGCTCTAAAACCCTTTTTAAGCTTTCTCAGGTTTGATGTGAGTGTTCAACCCCATGTTGGGTGCTTTCTGTAGTAAGAGGTTTCTGTTCTCCCTAGTCCCAGACTACCTAGTCCCATAGTCTCAATCTGCTGTACCCACCACTGCTTATCTGGACAAGCAATTCCAAAGTTCCAAAGAAACATACAAATGCTTATATTAATTTTATTCTGTTTGGCCTATATCTCAGTCATATTGCTAGCTAGCTCCTTCATCTTAATTTAACCCATTTCCATTAATCTGTCTTGCCATATAGCCTGTGGCTCACCTGCGATTCCTTACATGTTGATTCTTGGGCAGCTGGATCAAATCTCTTTCTTCTGGGCAGTGGGTGGTGCAGAAGTGTGGCTTGCAGATCAGTCTCCCTCTCTCACTTGGAAATGAAGAGGCAGTGGTGAAATTTTATTCTATATTAGTGAATATGCTATATTGATTTTATTCTCTAATAAATATAGCCTGGTCTGAGACTTCTGTATGCCACTATAATCCATGTAACTGATGTGTTTTCTGTAGTTACCTTCATGATATTCTAATTTTCTGTCCTTGAAAGCTATTTAGGATAATAAAGTGATGTTAGTAGTTAATCTTCTATAACAATCAAATTTATAATTTTGTTAGGTATGTTTTCGAAGTCAAACAGATATATTTTACATATCTATAATACTGTTTAAACACTTCTGAGACCTACAGATGTGGCATTTAAAATGTCTTAATAATGTAAGGCTTTTTATGGCAGTGAGGCTTGTCAGCTTCTGACAGCACCAATTTACTTCAAAAAGAATAATAGGAATTGAAGAGCAGTCATATGGATCTTCTTTCACTGTAGCTTTTCTTGCCCAAAGTTATCTATTTGGGCAATAGACTCTCCTTATCTCTACTACTGACAGTAGGCTGTTCAAATTGGACAAGTAGAACACAAAAAGAAGGCAACTACTAAGTACTGCAAAGACAGAGAAAGCAGTCCTTTAAAATTGTTACACACATCTTCCCACAGCTACTGCTTTATCTCTCTTCTATTCATACATTTCTACACACACACACACACACACACACACACACACACATACACTACATAGCTCTCTACATAGTTTAAATAGCCTCCCCTCACAGCCAAATCCTGGACAAATAAAAGGTTTATTTTCAGATTCACAAAGAATTTCTTGAGTAAATAATCAGAGATAGAGGTATGCCTCAATATTATAAAGCTGACTTTGTTTCAACAGACCCTGGGGAATCGTCCTTGAGCAAACCATCACCATTGGTAACTTGATCTATTTTTGAACTTGTTCTAAGGCCTTAGGTAGTGGGTACAGGCTGTCTTTGTAGCTGAGAACTCTATGTCAGTTTGAGTTCGTGATAAAAATAGAGTATAAGAATCTTCATGGAATAATAGATATAGTTATGAAGCATATTTTAGTATCTTTTTATTAATCAAAGTTATACAGCTTAATAAAAAAGTCTTTTTCCTGGGGAACATTTCTCCATTGATGGTGGGAGTATAAACTTGTGCAGCCACTTTGGAAATCAGTATGGTAGTTTCTCAAAAAACTGGGAAACAGTCTACCTCATGATACAGCAATATTGCTCTTGGGCATATACTCAAAGGATACACATTTATACCATAAAAACATTTGTTCAGTTATGATTATAGCAGTATTATTCATAATATCCAGAACCTGAAAGCAACCTAGATGCCCCTCAACCAAATGATACATTTACACAACAGAGTCATACTCAGCAGTTAAAAAAATGACATCTTGAAATTTGCAGGCAAATGTATGGAACTAGAAAAAAAAACATTCTGAATAAGGTAATACAGATCCAGAAAAGCAAACATGCTAAGTACTTACTCAAAAGTTGGTATTAGAAAAAGCACAGGATGACCAGGCTACAATCCACAACCCCAGAGAAGCTAGGTAACAAGGAAAACCCTACAAGAGACATCCACAGATTCCCCTGGGAAGGGGAAATAGATAAGTTCTGAGTGAACTGGGAGTATGATAGGGAACAGGTAAGTGAAGAAGGGAGGAGGACAAACTGGTGCTACGGAAACTCCTGGGAATCTACAAGGATGACCCCAGATAAGACTCCAAGCAATAGTGAAGAGGGTGCCTGAACTGGTTTTTCTCCTGTAATTAAATTGGTGACCATTCTAATTGTTATTATAGAACTTTCATCTAGCAGCTGATTAAAGCACATGTGGAGATCCACAACTAAGCCCTGTGCTGAGCTCTCAGTTCAGCTAAGGAGAAGGATCAAGATCATAATGAGGAAACTCACAGAGACAGCTAACCTGAGCTAGTGGGAGCTCACTGACTCTGGACTGACAGATGAGGAACGTGCATGTGACCAAACTAGGCCCTCTGAATGTGGATGACAGTGTAGTCAAAAATCTCTGGCCCAGCCTAGTCCCAAATCCACAGTCTCTTAGTCCCAAAGAATCACACAAAAGTTTATATGCATTACAAGCTGTTTGGCCTGTGGCACAGGCATGTTACTTCCTAACTCTTACTCTTAAACTAACCTATAATTCTTTTTTAATGTTTTTATTACGAATAAAGTCTTTTTTATCCACGTATCCTCTTTTTCATGCCCTCCACTGACCCTCCTCTCTCCTCTCCTCCTCATCCATCCTCCCTCAGCCTCTTGTCACCTCCTCCCCTCATGCATTTCTCAGGGAGGGAAAGGAATCGGTGAGTCAGTTTCACTTGGCATATCCAGTTGAGGTTGGAAATGGTCTCCTAGAAGCCAGTTCATGGACCAGGATTAAACTCTGGTTCTAATGCAAGAGGCTCCACAAACAGCCCATGCTGTTCAACTGTCATCTACATTTGGAAGATTTGATTCCTTTTTGTGAAGGTTCTTAAACTGGCATTTCAGAGTTAGTGAGCTCCCAAAAGCTTGAGTCAGTCATCTCTGTGGGTCTCCTCCTTATGAATCTGATCCCTTGGCTTATATACTCTCTCCTCCCTCTCTTCAGCTGAGCTAGGAGCTCAACCTGGTGCTTAGTTATGGATCTCTGCTTCTGCCTTTATCAGTTGCTTAATGAAGGTTCTATAATGACAATTAGGGTGATCATTCATTTCATTATAGGGGAAGTTCTGCTATGGCACTCTCTCCACTATAACTTGAAGTCCTAGCCAGGGACATCTTGTGGATTCTTGGAGGTTTTGCTAGGGCTAGGTTTCGCTCTAATCCCTCATGGCTCCCTCTATCAAGATATCTATTTCTTTGTTCTTTTCTGTTGTTCCTCCCACTCAACTATCTCATTCTCTTATGATTTCTTTCCACCTCCATTTGCTTGCTCCCCCATATGATTCCAAATTATTCAGGAGATCTTTTCTATTTCCTCTATCTATAGGGATAAATTAATGTCTCTTTTATGTTCCTCTTGTTATCTAGCTTCTCTGGATTTGGAAATTGTAGTCTGGTTATACTTTGCATTATGTCTAAAACTCACTTATGAATGAATACATACTATGTCTATATTTCTGGGTCTGTGTTACCTCACTCAGGATGATACTCTCCAGTTCCACCCATTTGCCTGCAAATTTCAGGGTGTCATTTTTCTCTGTCAAGTAGTATTTCATTGTATAAATATATCACAATTTTTAAATCCATTATTCAGTTGAGGTGAAACTCAGGTTGTTTCCAGATTCTGGCTATTACACAGAATGTTGCTATGTACATAGTTGAGCTGATGCTTTTGAGATAAAAATGTGCATTTCCTTTGGGTATATGCCCAATACTGGTATTGCTGTATCCTTGGAGAGATTGATTCCAATTTTCTGAGGAACTGCCATACTGATTTCCAAAGTGGATGTACAAGTTTACATTCCCATCAGCAATGGAGGATTGTTCCCCTTGCTTCTCATCTCCTCCAGCATAGGTTTTCATCTGTGTTTTTAATCTTAGTCATTCTGACAGATGTAAGATGGTATCTCAAAGTTGTTTTGATTTGCATTTCTGTGATGGCTAAGGATGTTGAGCAATTCTGTGTTTTTTGCCATTTCAAATTCTTCATTTGAGAATTCCCTATTTTACTCTGAACTCCATTTTTTAAAATTGAATTATTTAGGGTTTTGGCCTCCAATTTTTGAGTTCTCTATACATTTTAGAAATCAGTACTCTATAAGAAGTAGGGTAGGTGAAGATCTTTTTCAATTTGTCATTTTGTCTTAATGACAATGTCCTTTGCCTTACAGAAGCTTCTCAGTTTATTAATTGTTATTCTTAGTTTCTGTGCTACTGGTATTATACTTAGGTAGTGGCCACCTCTACCAATGTGGTGAAGGGTATTTCCAACTTTCTTTTATATTAAGTTTAGTGTAGCTGGATTTATATTGAGGTCTTTGATCCACTTGGATTTGAGTTTTGTGCAGGGTAATAGATATGGACCTATTTGCATTTCTTTACATGGCACCAGTTATGATAGCATCATTTGTTGAAGATGTTATCTTTTTTCTATTGCATATTTTTGGCCTCTGTCAAAAATCAAGTGTTCATAGGTGTGTATATTAATGTTGGCATCTCTGATTTGATTAAAATGATCCACAAATCTGTTTTTATGCCAGTAATATGCTGTTTTATTTATTGTAGCTCTATAGCACAGCTTCAAGTCAGGGATTATGATGCTTCCCAAAGATCTATTATTGAACAGAATTTTTTGGCAATCCTGGGTTTTCTGTTATTCCGTAAAAAGATGAATATTGTTCTTTCAAGGTCTGTGAGGAATTGTATTGGGATTTTGATGGGGATTTCATTAGATCTGTAGATTGCTTTTTGTAAGATTGACATTTTTACTAAGTTGATCCTACCTATCCAAGAGCATGGGAGATCTTTTCATTTTCTGATATCTTCTTCAATTTCTTTCTTCAGTGGTTTAAAATTCTTGGCCTTCAGGTCTTTTAATTCTTTAATTATAGTTACTCCAAAATATTTGATGCTATTTGTAGCTACTGTAAAGGGTGATGCTTCCCTGATTTTTTTCAGCTCTTTTATCATTTGTGTATCAGATGGCTATTGAGTGTTTTAGTTGATCTTGTATTCCGCTACCTTGCTGAAGGTGTTTATCAGCTGTATGAGTTTTCTGGTAGACTTTTAGACACCATTTATGTATACTATTGTATTGTGCCACGCCAAACCCCGACCAGCAGGAAAAGACATGACACCAGGATCCTTCCGTGGCAATTGACCAGGTCCTTTATTGATATAGCATCTTCTTGCAGCAGCCGCTCTCAGCCCGTGCAGCCAGCTTTAAGCTCAAGGTTCACCACTCAGCTACTGCCATGTGGGCCTCTACCATAGGGCCACGCACACGGAAGCAAGGGAGTCAATTCAGCACAAACCATATATGGAGTTGTTTATCATAAGGAGCGCTCGCTGTCGGGGTGGAGGAAGGCAGAAACCAGCGCTATCTTTAAGGTGCGGCACTCACGCAGCTCCCAACATTGTATTATCTGCAAATATAGTTTGACTTCTTCCTTTCCAATTTGTATGTCCTTGATTGCCTTTTGTTGTCTTATTGCCCTAGCTAGAACTTCAAGAAGTATATTGAATAGATATGAAGAAAGTGAACAGCCTTTTCTTGTTCCTGATTTTAGAGAAATTGTTTGAATTTCTTTTTATTTGGTTTGATGCTGGCTGTTGGCATGCTGTAAATTTCTTTATTATGCTTAGGTATTTTCCTTCTATTCCTGATCTCTCCAGTATTTTTATTATAAAGAAGTGTTAGATTTTGTTAAAGGTATTTCCAGCATCTAAGGGGATAATCATGTGTTTTTTTTTTCTTTTAGATTTTTATATGATGAATTGCATTGACAGTTTTTTATATGTCAAACCATCCCTAGGATGAGATTTACTTGATCAAGGTTAATGATTTTTTGACATGTTCTTGAATTCAGTTAGCCAGTGTTTTATTGAGTATTTTTGCATAAATATTTATGAGGGAGATTGTTCTGTAATTCTCTTTCCTTAATACATCTTTGAGTGGATTGAGTATCAAGGTGACTGTAGCCTCCTTAAAAGATTTTGGCAATGTTCCTTCTGATTCTAATGTGTGGAACAATTTGAGGAGTATTGATTTTAGTTCTTCTTTGAAAATCTGGTAAAATTCTGTGCTGAAACCATCTGGTCCTGGGCTTTTTTTTTTTTTACTTTATAAGGTATTTTGCATTTCTCCTTTCAG
Organism: Sigmodon hispidus; assembly: GCA_004025045.1. Lineage (NCBI taxonomy): Eukaryota > Metazoa > Chordata > Mammalia > Rodentia > Cricetidae > Sigmodon > Sigmodon hispidus. The sequence goes on from PVIH01017050.1 coordinate 9,210, forward strand.
CTCTTAAAATTCTTTTTTATTCTGATTATTTAGTGTTCGATTATTTATGTGGCAAGGATCTAGTTTATTTGTTGTTCTGTAAGCTTCTTGTATCTTTGTAGACATTTTTTTTTTTTTTAGGTTCAGAAAATTTTCTTCTGTGATTTTGTTGAATGTATTTTCTGTGCCTTTGAGCTGTTACTCTTCTATTATTTTTCTTAGGTGTGGTCTTTTCATGATATCTCACATTTTCTGGACATTTTGTTTTATGAGCTTTTTAGCTTTAGTGTTTTGTTGAGTGGTGTATCTATTTCTACTATCAAATCTTCCACAGCAGAAATTTTTTCTTTCATCTCTTGCATTCTGTTTTTTATGCTTGCATCCATAGTTTCAGTTTGCTTCTTCAGAATTTGTTTCCAGCATTTCTTTGCTTTGTGTGTTCCTTATTGTTTCTATTTTAGTTAAGTCTTGCAATGTTTTCATCATATCTTTGCTTTTTGTTGGTTTTCTAGTCTTTCTTTAAGAAGTTTATTGTTTTTTCCAATTTTTTGCTTGTCTTGTCAACCATTTTCTTGAGAAAGTTTTTATTTCTTTTTTACTATTCTCTTTAAAAACTCCTATCTTCTTTATAAAGATATATTTTTGATAATATCAAAAATAGAACATTTTATTAGTAACAAGATGGTAAAAATAAATATAGTAGCCATTAATAGTATCTCTTATTTTAGCACTTTTTTTTGGATATACAATCTATAATCACATCTCATCTTCTTGAGCTTCTAAAAAAGTTCACATTCCAACTATAAGTATCCATATTTTATCAATAATGCCTTTTAGTGAGATAAAATGTTTATCTATGAAATCATGATATCACTTCACCATTTTTTTCTTTTTTATTATGAATAAAGTCATATTTTTTATCTGTGTATATCCTTGTTCAAGCTCCCTTCCCCCTCCTGCCCCTTCAAGTCACTCTCTCTTCTAGGTCATTGTTTTCTTCTTCTATATTGGCAAGCTCATGTGGGAATGCTGTTTTAGAACTACTAGCTTCTAGTGATTCCATATTCTTCTTCATGTTGTTGTATAAATTTTTTGTACTAGCATCTAATCATCTCTTCACTGATTGGTGCAAGTAGTTTCTTGTATTAGCTAGCTGTTTGGAGCTCTTGGAGATCTCAGAGGCAGTAGAATTTATGTCTCAGAGAGAAATTGAGATCTGAAGCTAGAAATTTGTGAAGGATTTCTCCTGAGACTATGTCTCAGGAAGCCACTCTTGTGATGGAGTTCTCTAGAGACTGTGACTTAGGAAACAGCTGCAATTGGTAACCCAGGATATTTTTATCTTTTTTAGTCATGTGACCTAATACCTTCTCTCAGAGCAGCATTCTCGTCTTTTTTTTTCTCTACATGTGCTGACATCTGTCTCTCTGCTCTTTTACTTCACAGAATTCTCATTTTCTGGCTGCCCCTTCTACTTTCTATCTAACTGCTTGACCAAAGGGCATTTTATTAAACCAATATTTGCAGTGACAAATATTTACCTTGTACAAAAGCATAATATCACAGCATGACAATTGTGTGGCTTGGGAAGTTTGTGGGGCCTCTGTCAGTGGAACCAGGATTTAACTCTAGTACATAAACCAGCATTTTGGAGCCCATCTCTTATAGAGGAATACCTAGTGCAGCTTTGATAAAGGGGGAAGAACTTGGTTCTGACTCAAATTGATATGTTAGACTTTGTTGACTCCCCATGGAAGGTTTTGCTCTCTGTTAAATGGATGGGAAAAGTGATGAGGGGAAGACTGAGGGGTGAGTAGGAGAAGAAAAGGAAAGGAGAACTGCACTGCAGTTGGTATGTAAAATTTTAAAAAGCAAACTTTTTGCCCACTCATATGAAACTGAAAGGTCTGATAACTGTGTTTGATGTGGTGCATGATGCAAAATCACCAAATAATAAATAAAAATATTATGCAAAAAAAGCAAATTTCAAATAAAAATAAATAAGAAAATTTTTAAAAAATGAAATTATTTTACTCACCATCTGTTTTATATAATTTAGAGTATGTTCATGAGATAAACATGTTAACAGTGGTAGGAAATAACCATAGCTGTCTTTAGGGAAGCAATGTAATGCCACATAAGAAAAATTATAAACAGAAACCAGTTTTCAGAGTCTGTGACCCTGCAAGCCATTCCTGACAGAGTTCCTCCATCAGAGAAATTTTTATCTGGTAGATTGACATTTAAATTATCAATTGCCATTTGCTGTATTTATGCCATGGACCCACATAATGCTAGATATTCTTTCTCCTTTACATGTCTCATTAGTTCAGTGGTCTTTAGATTTCTTATTTGGATGCTTTTATTCTCCTGGAAACACAAAAAACATAACCTTCTCCAACCCTAACTTCGGAAAAATTTCTCTTTTTGGCAAGTTATGAAAATAACTTCTGTAGTATCTGATATAATTTATTTTTATGAAAGTCTGATCAAATAAAAGATATTTGTTATCTTATAAGTTAGTTTGGATTTGAATGACCAGGCTGTTTGATGACCTATTAAGACCTTAATTCAATAGGTCTTTTGTGTTCTAATGTAACTTTTATTAGTCTTGATATCTATAGCTTTTTTCCCTATGGAAAGAAAAGCAAAGCCTCTTTCCCAACATAATACATATCCTGGTTTCCATTATGAGACCAACACATCTTTAAAGTATACAGGATGATTTAATTCAGCCATTTTTTCTATTATCCAATGTGTATCTACAGCTATTAGTTCTTTTTAAAAAATCTAAAGTTAATAAAGCATTCATCAACCAATCTCTGAAGGATCATTATTACCTCTTTCTTTTTATTACACCAGTCTTTTAGAGTGGAGTGAGATCTTTTTATAACTGTTGCCCTGTAGGATTGTGTGATAATCTTGCAATATGTTTTATGTTATAATATGTAAGGAAATACTCTATTTTACTAGGAAATGTGCTGAAGCTTTGTTGCTACAGATATGACAAAAATGGTCATGACTTCTAATAAATGTGTAATCACAAAACTGGTGGTAGCAGGTATAGCAGGTGTCAATTAATACTCAGTTGTTAGCCCATCAGAAGTCAATTCTCTGATGAATTGTCTTGTCCAAACAAGGCTTATAAATTTACATGTTCTAAGATGTCTTTTGATTATGCTGTACTTTCATTTTGCTGCTGATACATGATATTCTGTAGTATCTGATATAATGTATTTTTATGACTTATTTTCATCAGCATAGAATGTAGAAGGCTAAAGAAAGTTGTGTTCCCTGTATAATGTGAGGAGGGATTGAATTAGTCCTTCTTATAAACTGAAGTCTCTTGCTTCGGGGATATTTTTTGCTAATTTCTCCACAGAAATACTGCAAACTCTTTGCCAATATTAATTTTTTCCCATAATGAGGCAATTTCAGCATTAGTAAAATATACCAGTATTTTATTGTGTCTATTGCTGCTAATAGATAAAGTCTCACTTTTTTAATAAATTCAGAAAATTTTCTGTTGTACATAGTTTCTGTGCCAGATTTTTGGTCTTTCCCAGAGTTTCAGATCCAATTTCAGTCCTACTTAGCCTCAAGTAATCATATACAAACTTATATTAATTTTACACTGATTGATCTAGGGCCCAGTCATATAGCTTCCTAAATCTTTACCCTTAAACTAACCAATTATTCTTATCCTTTTTGGCCATGCAGTTAAGTAACTTTTTTATTTCTTTTTAAATATGAATAAAGTCATATTTTTTATCCATGTATCTCCTTGTTCAAACTCCCTTCCTCATCCTGCCCCTCCCAGTCACACTCTCTTCTCCCCATCACTTTATCAGCATTGCAGTTTCTTTCCTATGTGTCTGCTGCTGTCTCATTGTCTGTCTCCATCACATCTCTGTGGCATCTGTGCTATGCCCTGAGATGTTCCCAGAGTTTTCTTAGTCTGGTAGCCCTACCCACACTACCTTTCTTCCTTTGGTCAATCAACATTTTTATTAAACCAGTAGGTGGGATAGTTATTTACAATAGAACAGAATTCAATCCCTTTTATAATTTTCCACATAGGGTTTTAATTTAAAAATATCCATTATAATATGTTATCTTTTTCTGTGTAAAAGTTCCTGTAGAAGAATTTATAAAGGGAAGAATGAAGAGAATACAATCAAGTTCTGAATCAAAGTGATCCACATGTGCATCCTATAATTTCTCTTCTACCAATGCCAATTCATTCTTCTTCAGTTGGTAATTTTCTTAAACTGTATTTTTAATTTTCTCTTATTTATTTATTATTTTTTAAAAATTGTTTTTTTTGTGTTTCCCCCTGCTTTCACATTTTTTTCCTCCTCCCAATCCCTCTCAATCTACCTTCTGTCTCACCCCACCCCATCCCCATCCCCATCCCCTCTTGAAAAAGGGGGATCCCAAGGTGGATCAGCTTGGCTCGGCGACCCACTCCAAGCAGGTCTGATTTCCTCATCCCAATATCAAGACTGTGTTAGGCACTACTCTGCAGGAAATTGGCTCTAAGGTGCCATCCCAGTTACAGAAATACAGTCTAATCCCACCCCTTGATGCTTCACATACTGCCTATGTCAATCAACACTTGCCTATACTTGGAGGACCTAGCTCCTTTCCTGATGGTTCCCAGTGACTGTTCTTCTTTCATTGAGCTCCCTAGAGCTCCAACCAGGCAGCAGTGTGGGACACCTCCTTATATTCTCTATCTCCTTGCTTATACAGACTCTTCTCTCCTGCACTCCAACTGGAAGGGGAGCTCGGGCCAGTGTTCACCCATGGATCTCTGCCTCCACCTACATTTATTGTTAGATGTAGGTTCTGTGATGACACTTAAGGTGGTTAATTATTTAATTATAGGGGAAGTCCTGTTTACACACCCCCTCCACTATTGGTTGGAGACGTAGCCAGGGACATCCTGTGGGCCCGTGGAGGATTTCCTAGTGCCCAGTCTCTTTCCAGCCCTGCACTGGCTTCGTCTATTAAGATATTCATATCTTTTAGCTTCCCTCTTTGTTGCTCCTCTCACTCAATTATCTCTGCTCGTAATTTGTTCTCACTTCTCCTTGGTTGCTACCTGTTATGAACCCAATTAGCTAAAGAGATCTTCTATATTATCTATTCCTAGGGGAATACCTAGATGTCTCTCTTAAATTCCTTCTGATACCAAGCTGTTAAGGGTTGTATTTGCAGCATGGGTATTCTTTAACTTTTGTATAAAATCCACTTATAAGTGAGTATATTCCATAGCTATATTTCTGGGCCTGTGTTACCTCACTCAGGAGGATATGCTTGAAATCAATCCATTTGCCTGCAAATTTTAGGATGTCATTTTTTTCTACTGCAGAGTAGTACTCCATTGTGTAGTTGTATCACAGTTTGTTAATCCATTCTTTATTTAAGGGGCATTTATGTTGTTTCAAGGTTCTCCTTTTACAAATTATACTGTTATGAACATGGTTGAGGTAATGCATTTGGGACATAAATGGGCATCCTTGGTGTCTTGCTAGTGGTATTGCTGGATCCTTGAAGTTATTGATTCCCAGTTTTCTGAGGAACTGCCATACTGCACTCCAGAGTAGATGTACAAGTTTACACTCCCACCAACAATGAAGGAGTGCTCCCCTTGTTTCACATCCTCTCCAGCATAGGCTGTCATCTGTGTTTTTGATCTTCCCCATTTTGACAGGTACAAGGTAGAATTTCAAAGTTAAATTCATTTGCATTTCTCTGATGGCTAAAGATGTTGAGCAATTTTTGAAGTATCTTTCAATCATTTGTAATTCTTCTATTGCGAATTTCCTTTTTAGTTCTGAACCTCATTTTTTTATCTGGGGTATTTAGGTTCTTGAATTCTAGCCTCTTGAGTTCTCTATATATTTTAGAAATGAGTCTTTTGTCAGATTTAGGGTTGGTGAAGGTTTCTTCCCATTTTGTAGGCTCCTTTTTGTCTTATTGACTGTGTCCTTTGCCTTATAGAGGTGTCATAGTTTCAGTAGGTCCCATATAAAGATAACACCAATAGCACAGACACTAAGAGCAACAGTCTTAGTTGCTCTTAGTGTCTGTGTTATGGGGGTGTTATATTTAGGAAGTGGTCACCTGTGCCAATACATTATAGAGTATTTGCCACATTCTTTTTTATCAAGCAGAGTGTAGCTAGGTTTGTGTTGAGGTCTTTGATCCACTTGTATTTGAGTTTTGTGCATGGTGATAAGTATGGATCTATTTGCATTCTTCTATATACTATCGTCCATTCATGCTAACACCATTTCTTGAAGATACTATCTTTTTTCCATTGGATATTTTTGGACTCTTTGTCAAAAACCAGATGTTCATAGGTGTGTGGGTTAAGGTCGTGGTTTTTGATTTAATTCCATTGATCCCTAAGTCTGTTTTTATGCCAGTGCCAGGCTGTTTTTACTACTGTAGCTCTATAGTATAGCTTGAAGTCAGTGATGGTGATGCCTCCTGAAGTACTTTTTTTGAGCAGGATTATTTTGGCATTCCTGGGTTTCCTGTTGTTTCATATGAAGTTGAGTATTGTTCCTTCAAAGTCTGCAAAAAATTGTGTTAGGATTTTGATGGAAATTGCATTGAATCTGTAGATTGCTTTTCATAAGATTGCTATTTTTACTATGTTGATCCTACCTATCCAGGAAATGGGAGATCTTTCCTTTTTCTGATATCCTCTTCAATTTCTTTCTTTAGTGATTTAAAGTTTTTGTCAACTAGGTCTGCTACTTCTTTGGTTAGAGTTACACCAAGATATTTAATGCTATTTGCAGTTGCTATAAAGGGTGCTGTTTCTTTTTTTTTCAGCCATTTTATCCTTAGTGTATAAAAGGGCTACTGATATTTTTAAATTAATCTAGAACCCTGCTACATTGTTGAAGGTGTTTATCAGCTGGAGGAGTTCCCTGGTAGAATTTTAGGGGTGACTTAGGTATACAATCATATCTTCTTCAAATAAAGATAGGTTGATCTCTTCCTTTACAATTTCTGTCCCCTTAATCTTCTTTTGTTATCTTATTGCTTTAGCTAAAACTTCAGGAATTATATTGAATAGATAAGGAGAGAGAGGACAGCTTTATCTTGTTCATGATTTTAGTGTGATTACTTTGAGTTTTTCTCCATTTAGTTTGAGGTTGGCTTGCTGTATATTGCCTTTAATATTATGTATTGTATTCTTAATCTTTCCAGGACTTTTATCATAGAATAGTGTTGGAATTTTTCAAAGGCTCTTTCAGCATCTAAGGAGATGATCTTATGTTTTTTTTTCTTTTAGTTTGTTTATATGATGGATGACATTCACAGTTTTTTGCATGTTGAACAATCTCTGTACTGCTGGGATAAAGCCTATTTGATTGTGGTGGATGACTCTTTTGATATGTTATTAGATTAATTTTGCCAGAATATTATTGAGTATTTTTCCATTAATGTTTATGAGGAACATTGTTCTGTAACTTTTTTTCTCTGTTGCGTCTTTGAGTGCCTTGAATATCAGGGTAATTGAGGTCTCACAATAAGAGTTCAGCAATGTTCCTTCAGATTCTACTGTATGGAACAATTTGTGGAGTAATGTATTAGTTTTTCTTTGAATGTCTGATAGAATTCTATACTGGTGCCACCTGGTCCTGGGTCTTTTTAACTTGGGATACTTTTTATAGCAGCTTCAATTTCTTTGGGGCTTATAGGTCTGTTTAGGTTGTGATGTAATTTTGGTAAGTGCTACCTGTCCAGAAATCTAGGTCTTATGTCAGTTTTCTCAAGGGTTTTCTTTATATATAGGCATCTATTGCTATAAATTTTCCTCTTAGCACTGTTTTCATTGTGTCTTATAAGTTTGGATAATTTGTATATTAACTTTCATTGAATTCTAGGAAGTCTTTGATTTCTTTCTTAACTTCTTCCTTGATCCAGAAGTAGTTCAACTGGGAGATGTTCAGTTTCCATGAATTTGTAGGCTTTCTGTGATCTTTGTTGTTGTTGAACTCTAACTTTAGACTATGGTAACCTGATATGATACAAGGAGTTATTCCAATTTTTTGTATCCATTGATATTTGCTTTATGAATATGTGGTCAGCTTTAGAAAACGTTCCATGGGATGCTGAGAAATATTTATATATTCCTTTGTATTTGGGTAAAACTTCTGTATATATCTATTAAGTTCATTTGGGTCATAACATCTCTTAGATTCCTTATTTCTCTGTTGATTGTCTGTCTGGTTGACCTATCTAAAAGTGAAAGTGGGATATTAAAGTCTCCCACTATCAGTGTGTGGCATTTGATGTGAGGCTTAAGCTTTAGTAGTGTTTGTTTTTAACATATTAGTTGCCCTTGTTTTGAAAGCATAAATGTCCAGGATTTTTTCTGGGCTTTTTCTGAGATTAATAAGTAATGTTCATCCAGTCTTTTTTTTAATTGATTTAAGTTTGAAATCTATTTTGTTAGATATTAGGATATCTACACCAGCTTGTTTCTTGGGACTATTTAATTGGAAAATCATCCCCAACTCTTTACTCTGAGTCTGTGTCTATCTTTAAAGATGAGATGTATTTTTTGCATGCAGCAGAAGGATGGCTTTTGTTTTTTTTCCACTGGGTCTGTTTATAGGTAAATTGAGTCAACTGATATTAACGGTTATTAATGACCACTGATTATTACTATTTCCTGTTATTTTTTTGTAATAGCATGTGTGTATTTCCCTTCTTTGGGTTGTTTCTTCTGTGGGATTATTGATTGCTTGTGGTTTCATGGGTGTATTTGGTTTCCTTAGGTTGGAGATTTCCCTTTAATGCTTTCTATAGGGATGGATTTGTGTGTAGGTATTATTTAAATCTGACTTTGTCATGAAATATCTTGCTTACTCCATCTATGATGATTGATAGTTTTTCTGTGTATAGTAGTCTGGGTTGGAAACCATGCTATTTTAGTGTCTTATAACAACTGACCAGCACTTTCCTGCTTTTATTGTTTCCATTGAATAGTCTGATGATATTCTTATCGGTCTGCCTTTATAGGTAACTTGGCTTTTTTCCTTTGTAGCTCCTAGTATTTTTTCTTTGTTCCGTAGGTTTAGTGGCTTGATTTTTATGCTGCAAACAGACTTTTTGGGGAGTCTAATCTATTTGGTGTTCTACATGCTTCTTGTATCTTTACAGACATTTCCTTCTTTAGGTTGGAAAAGTTTTTTTCTTTGATTTTATTAAATATATTTTTTTTTGTCTTTGAGCTGGTATTTTTCCCCTTCTTTGATTCCAATTATTCCCAGGTTTGGTCTTTTCATGGTGTCCTCAATTTTCTGGATATTTTGTGTTATTACCTTTTTGATTTTAGTGTTATCTTTTACTGATGTATCTATTTCCACTATTGAATCTTCCACTCAAGAGATTTTCTCTTCCATCTCTTGCATTCTGTTGGTTATGCTTGCTTCCGTAATTCCAGTTAGTTTGTTCAGGTTTTCTATTTCTAGTTTTGCTTTGATTTGTGCCTTCTTTATTTTTTCTATTCTAATTTTTAATTACTGAAATGTTTCTTTTACTTGTTTGTTGGTTTTCTTTTCCTTGTTTTTTTTTTTTTTTTAGGAATTTGCTAATCTCTTCAAATTTTTTGTTTGTATTTTTTCTATAGCTTTAAGGGAATTTTTTGATATCCTCTTTTAATGCTTTTATCATGTTTATAAAGTTGATTTTAAGATTGTTTCCTTCTCTTTTCTCTTCATTGCTGTGTTCAGGTCTTGTTTTAGAACCACCAGCTTCTTCTTTCAGTGCCTTGTAGTTGTTTATATTGTTATATGTGTTCTTGCACTGGTGTCTGTCCATTGCTTTCTTGGTTTACACTTAGTGAGTACTTATTTGGTTCTTAGTTGTGGGTCCAGGGGCTATGTCTCCAGCTGTCACAGGGTTTGTTCTTAGTCAGTTCTTAGTAGACCATTAGTCAGCTGTAGACCAGGGTGCTGTGGGGTCTCCGGTTTTATATGTGTGATGACACAGCTTGTATTTGGGGCAAAGTTTGGTCTGTAGGGTGTAGCTATATTTTGCTGGGGATTGTACTCGGGAGGCTCTCTGAAATTTTTTTTCCCATCCCTGTATATCCTCATTCAAGGTCCCTTCCCCCTCCCACCACATCTTGACATTTCTCTTCTCTGCAACTCCCCATCCCCTCCCTGGGCAGGGAGCAGACAGTCCTATGGTCCCACTTACCCAATAATGCTTGGATCAGTTTCCACTCCTGGCCAAACCCAGTTTTGCCCCACCTCCCTCAAGAATGAGTCTGGTATTCCTATAGTTGGAGTGGGGTTCAAAGGGTCAGTCCAGGGTATTTCTGATCCCAATCTGTTCAGTGGTTGTGGTTTGCCGCTTGGGCATGTTTGGCTTTTTTTCTTGTTTGTTTGTTTAGAGACCACTAGTGAGTGAGTACATCCCCCCTGCTTATCTCTCTGAGATTGTGATACCTCGCTCAAGAGGATATTCTCCAATTCCATCCATTTGCCTGCGAATTTTAGGATATCGTTTTTCCTTACTGCTGAGTAGTATTCCATTGTGTAGATGTACCACAGTTTGTTAATCCATTCTTCAGTAGAGGGACATCTAGGTTGTTTCCAGGTTCTTGCTATTACAAATAATGCTGCTATGAACATAGTTGAGCTAATACCTTTGGTATGTGAATGTGCCTCTTTAGGGTATACAACCAGAAGTGGTATTGCTGGGTCCTTGGGGAGATTGATTCTCAATTTTCTGAGAAACATCCATATTGCATTCCAAAGTGGCTGAACAAGCTTACATTCCCACCATCAATGGAGGAGTGTTCCCCTTGCTCCGCATCCTCTCCAACATAGGCTGTCATCTCAAAGTTGTTTTGATTTGCATTCCTTTGATGGCTAAAGATGAAGAGCACTTTTTCAGGTGCCTTTCAGCCATTCGTAGTTCCTCTGCTGAGAATTCCCTTTTTAAATCTGTACCCCATTTTTTGATAGGGTTATTCAAGGTTTTGGGCTCTAAATTCTTGAGTTCTTTATATATCTTAGAGATCAGTCCTCTATCACTTGTAGGGTTGGTGAAAATCTTTTCCCATTCTGTAGGCTGGCGTTTTGTCCTATTGACAGTGTCCTTGGCTTTGCAGAAGCTTCCCAGCTTCAGGAGATCCCAATTATTGATTGTTGGTCTTAGTGCCTGTGCCACTGGTGTTATATTTAGGAAGTGGTCGCCTGTGGCAATTTGTAGAAGTGTATTTCCCACTTTCTTTTCTATCAAGTTCAAAGTGGCTGGGTTTAAGTTGAGGTCTTTGATCCACTTGGATTTGAGTTTTGTGCAAGGTGACAGGCTCAGATCTATTTGCATTTTTCTGCACACTTCCATCCAGCTATGCCAACACCATTTGTTAAATATACTATCTTTTGTCCATGGAATGTTTTGGGCCTCTTTTTCAAATATCAGGTGTTAATAGGTTTTTGGGTTAATGTCTGGATCCTCAAATCTATTCCATTGGTCCACAAGTCTGTTTTTATGCCAGTGCCAGGCTGTTTTTATTACTGTAGCTCTATAGTATAGCTTGAAGTCAGGGATAGTGATACCTCTTGAGGTTCTTTTGTTGAGTAAAATTGTTTTGGCAATCCTGGCTTTCCTGTTATTCCAAATTAAATTGAGTATTGTTATTTCAAGGTCCAAAAAATATTGTGTTGGGATTTTGATAGGTAGTGCATTGAATCTGTAGATTGCCTTTGGTAGAATTGCCATTTTTACTATGTTGATCCTACCAATCCAGGAACATGGGAGAGCTTTCCATTTTCTGATATCCTCTTCAATTTCTTTCTTCAATGATTTAAAATTTTTGTCAAATAGGTCTTTTGCTTCTTTGGTTATAGTTACTCCAAGGTATTTAATACTATTTGTAGCTAATATGAAGGGTAATGTTTCCCTTATTTCTTTTTCAGCTCTACTATCTTTAGTGTATAGAAGGGCTACTGATTTCTTTGAGTTTATCTTGTATCCTGCTACATTGCTGAAGGTGTTTATCAGCTGTAGCAGTTCCTTGGAAGAATTTTGTGGGTCACTTATGTATACAATCATATCATCTGCAAATAGAGATAGCTTCACTTCCTCTTTTCCAATTTGTATGCCCTTAATCTCTTTTCGTTCCCTTATTGCTTTAGCTAAAACTTCGAGAACTATATTGAATAGATAAAGGGAGAGAGGGCATCCTTGTCTAGTTCCTGACTTTAGTGGGATTGTTTTGAGTTTTTCTCCATTAAGTTTGATACTGGCTGTCGGCTTCTTGTAAATCGCCTTAATTATATTTAGGTATTCTCCCTTTATTCCTGATCTCTCCAGGGCTTTAATCATAAAGGAGTGTTGGATTTTGTCAAAGGCTTTTTCTGCATCTAAGGATATGATCATGTGGTTTTGTTCCTTTAATTTGTTTATATGATGGATAACATTACAGTTTTTCGTATGTTAAATCAGCCCTGCATTTCTGGGATGAAGCCTACTTGGTCATGGTGGATGATATTTTTTATACATTGATGTATACAGTTTGCTAAAATTTTGTTGAGAATTTTTGCATCAATATTCAGGAGGGAAATTGGTGTATAATTCTCCTTTGTTGTGTTTTTGAGTGGCTTGAGTATTAGGGTAATTGTGGTCTCATAAAAGGAATTTGGCAATATTCCTTCAGTTTCTACTGTATGAAATAGTTTGAGGAGTAATGGTAGTAATTGTACTTTGAATGTCTGGTAGAATTTTGCACTGAAACCATCTGGACCAGGGCTTTTATTTGGGGAGGCTTTTAATGACAGCTTCAATTTCATTTACAGTTATAGGCCTATTTAAGTAACTAATCTGATTTTCATTTAATTTTGATAGATGGTACCTGTCCAAATACTGTCCATTTCTTCTAGGTTTTCCATTTTTGTGGAATACAGATTTTCAAAATATGACCTGATAATTCTCTGTATTTTCTGGGGGTCTGTTGTTATGTCCCCCATTTCATTTCTGATTTTGTTGATTTGGACACTCTCTCTCTCTGTTTTTTTTATTAGTTTGGCTAAGGGCTTATCTATCTTGTTAACTTTCTCAAAGAACCAACTCTTAGATTTGTTGATTCTTTGTATTGTTCTTTTTGTTTCAATTGCATTGGTTTCAGCTCTAAGTTTGATTATTTCCTGCCATCTACTCCTTCTAGGTGAGTTCGCTTCTAATTGTTCTAAACCTTTCAGCTGCACTGTTAGGTCTCTAGTCTGGGATTTCTCAAGGTTTTTCATATAGGCATCTAGTGCTATGAATTTTCCTCTTAAGACTGCTTTCATTGTGTCCCATAAGTTTGGATACGTTGTAGATTCATTTTCATTGAATTCTAGGAAGATTTTGATTTCTTTCTTAAGAAATCTTCCTTGACTGAAAGATGGTTTAGCTGATTGATGTTTAGTTTCCATGAGTTCATAGGCTTCCTTTGGGTTTTGATGTTGTTGAACTCTAACTTTAAGCCCTGGTGGTCTGATATGTTACAAGGGATTATTTCCATTTTTTGTATCTGCTGATATTTGCTTTATGACCAATTATGTGGTCAGTTTTGGAGAAAGTTCCATGAGGAGCTGAGAAATATGTACATTCCTTTGCCTTTGGGTGGAAGGATCTGTAGATATCTATTAAATCCATTTGCATCATAACCTCATTTAGACTCCTTATTTCTCTGTTGAGACTCTGTCTAGTTGATCTGTCCAGGGTTGAAAGTGGGGTATTGAAGTCTCCCACTATTAAGGTGTAAGAATTGATGTGGGATTTGAGCTTTAGCAGTGTTTCTTTTACATATGTAGGTGCCCCTATATTAGGAGCATAAATATTTAAGATTGAAATCTCCTCTTGACCAATTTTTCTTGTGATGAATAAGTAGTGACCATCTTGGTCCCTTTTAATTGCTTTAAGCTTAAAGTCTACTTTGTTAGATATTAGGATTGCAACCCCTGCTTGTTTCTTAGGACCATTTGACTGGAAAATCTTTTCCCAGCCCTTTATTCTAAGCCTGTGTCTGTCTTTGCAGTTGAGGTGTGTTTCTTGTAGGCAACAGAAGGATGGCTTCTGTTGTTGAATCCATCTTGTTAGTGTGTGACGTTTTATAGGAGAGTTGAGTCCATTGATATTAAGGGATATTAGTGACCATTGATTCATATTTCCTGCCATTTTTGGTGGCAACTTGTTTGTATTTGGTTTCTCTAGGGTATTCTTCTGTGGACTTATTGATTGTTTGTGATTTCGTGGGTGTATCTGAGGTCCTTAGGTTGGAGTTTCAGGAGGCTCTCCCATCTTTCTTTGCTTTAAGGCAGAGCTGGTTATGGGTGTGTTGCCAGCGGCTGTGTCCCTGGATTTGAAGACCATGGTTTCTGCTTGGCCTGAGTATTGGGCTATACTTACCTTAGTTATCTCTGGACCAAGGTTCTCTGGACCAAGGTGCTGCAGGATCTCCAGTTGTCCTTTCCTTAAACTCTTTAAGTCCTAATAATCTTGTAAGATTTGATATAACTTATTTAGTTCTTGAGTTGTTAATTTAATTGTGGGCTATATTTTACAGAAATTTTTGAAAACCATTAAGTGTTCATAATTGATCTTCCTAAATTTTACTCTCTGTGGTTGAATTTTTTAAACCAATCTTATATCCCAGATAATTAATAGACTTGCGTCTTTGTGTTTTTTCAGGAGCAATTTATTATCTCCAGCAGGGCAATTTTTCCTTTCCTTTTTAAAATATTTTTCTCTAATTATCTGCATCTAATTTAGTTAGTAAGATATTATAGACTGAAGAAATTGTTTACAAATTATTTCCAATGGCTGTTGTAGAAAATATTGACACAAAATGGGATTGTTTATCATTTCTATGGGCATGTCCCAACTGCACTCATTGAAAATTAGAGAAGAGTTTTTGAGCTCCCAACTGGACAAACAGCCTAGTTCTCTATCTCCTAGGCTCTAGGTATATAGCAGGTTTGCGAGTTATTGAGCAAGATCTAGAAGATTGGCTTTGAGGTCTTGAGGATTTTTGTATGGATCATAACCAATTTCTTTTGAGGACTGGTTGCATATTGTCTTTTTTGCTTGGTTGGTTTTTGTGCCACTTCCGCGCACTCAGCAAAGCTCCTCAGATTAGTCAGCAACACTCTCTCCAACCCTCTTGACTATCATATCCCATAGTAGTAGCAATCCCTGGAGCCACATACCCCAACTATACAAATTAGGAATGACAACACCAGCTATAGAAACCACATAAACCATCTATATCAATTGGTACTGAGAGATCTAAAGACGTGGTACAGAGGCACATAATCTACCCACTTGGATTAGAGGGGAAAATGGGTGGATGACAGTGTAGAAATATATCCAATAACATAAAGAGTAATATTGCAAATCCAGAAACTAGTAGCATTAAAAGAAGAACTGAATATGGTAACTCAAATAAAATGGAAGAAACCAACATTAAAAATAAATTTATAAAGATAACAGGGACCCTTAAAGAGGAAATAAAAAATTCTAAAGAAATAGACAAACAAAAAATTGTAAGAAATTAACAAATCCCTTCATGAAACCCAAGAAAAAACAACCAAACAGGTGAAGGAAACAGTTTAAGACTTGAAAATTAAAATAGCAGCAATAAAAAAACCCACAAAGGAAGTGAAGTCTAGAAAAGGAAAATCTGAGTAAACAGGAGCTACAGACACAAGTATAACCAACAGAATGCAAGAGATGATAGAGAGACTCTCTGCTGTTGACAATATAATAAAGGAAATAGATTCATTTGTCAAAGAAAATGTTAAATTAAGCAAAATTTTAAGCCAAAACATCCAGGAAATCAGAGATATCATGAAAAAACAATAACTAAGAATAATAGGGATAAAAGAAGGAGAATTTTTTTTAGCTCAGAGACACAGAAAATATGTTCAACAAAATAATAGAAGAAAAGTTTCCCAACCTAAAAAAGGGCATGCCTATAAAGGTATAAAAAGCTTACAGAACATCAAATAGACTTGATTTAAAGAATTCCTCTCATGATATGACAATCAAAACACTGAGCATGCATAATAATGAAGAAATATTAAGAGCAGCAAAGAAAAAAAGACCAAGTAACATACAAAGGCAGACTTATCAGAATGACACCAACTTTTCAATAAAAATTCTGAAAGCAAGAAGGTCCTAGACAGACATTAAGAAACTGTGATTAATCTACACAATGGAGTACTACTCAGCAGTAAGAAAAAATTATATCTCACTCATTAGTGGACTCTAAACAAAAAAGCAAAAGACAAAGCATGTCCAAGTTGCAAACCACAAACATTGAACAGCTTGGGATCTGAAAGACCTTGGACTGGCACCTTGAATCCCACTCCCTGCAGAGGAACTCCCTCCAGTCTTGATGTTGGGGTGAGGAAAGTGGATCTTACAGGAGTGAACTAAGTCATATTGGGACCTTGCGACCTCTTGTCCTTGCTGGGGAAGAGACAAAGAGATGTGGAGACGAGAGAGTGACTAGAAGGGGTGGGAGGGGGAAGGGAGCTTGAACAAGAATATGCACAGATTAAAAAATATGACTTTATTCATAATAACAAAAAATAATAATAAACTTAAAGAAAAGAATGGACCAACTAGAAGAGTTTAAGGCCTTTAAATATGAAGAAATTAGGAGATAAGAGACAGAAATTATAAGATTAAGAGGTAGAAATGATAACTACTTTGATTTGATCAGTACACATTTCATATAGGTATTAAGATGTCATAATGTTCTTTATAAATATATACACTGAAAAATTAAAAAATAGAATGCCTAGAGTTTGACATTGAAAAAAAAAGAAACCATTGATATCAGCCCTCACTACTATATCCACCAAAGTTTTCAATTACCATATATGGTAAAAATATGATATTTCATGACAAAGCCAGATTTAAGCAATACATATTCACAAATATAGCTCTACAAAAAGTACTAGAAGAAAAACTTCAACCCAAGAAATTTAGCTATACTTATGAATACGCAAGCAGCAGATAGTCTCACATCAGCAACCACCCCAAAATGAATATACACACATTAACACCAACAACAACAAAACAAAAATAATAAGAATTAACAAAAAATGCTCAGTAATATTTCTCAATATAAATGTAACCAATTTATCTATAAAAAGATGCTGGCTAACAGAATAAGTATAAAAATAAGATCCAGCCTTCTGCTTCATAAAAGAAACACACCTCAACCTCAAAGACAAACATTGCCTCACGGTAAAGGGTTGTAAAAAGATTTTACTATCAGTGGACCTAAGAAATAAGCTGGCAGAGCCATTATAATCTCTAACAAAGGAAACTTCAATCTAAAATTAATCAAAAGATATGGCATAGGACATTTCATATGTATCATAGGAAAACAATTAATCAAGAAGAAGTCTAAATTCTAAACATCTGTGACCCAAATATAAGGATACCTAT
>PVIH01017050.1:26781-43427 GCA_004025045.1 Sigmodon hispidus
AAAAAAAAAAAAAAAAAAAAAAAAAAAAAAAAAAAAAAAAAAAAAAAAAAAAAAAAAAAAAAAAAAAAAAAAAAAAAAAAAAAAAAAAAAAAAAAAAAAAAAAAAAAAAAAAAAAAAAAAAAAAAAAAAAAAAAAAAAAAAAAAAAAAAAAAAAAAAAAAAAAAAAAAAAAAAAAAAAAAACAGAAAGAAAGAAAGAAAGAAAGAAAGAAAAATACTGAAGCTTAAATTACCCATCAAACTCAGCACACTATTACTAGGAGACTTCAACACCCCATTCTCACCATTGTACAGGTCTTCCAGACAGAAACTTAACAGAGAAATAAGAAAACTAACAGATTTTATGACTCAAATGGACCTAATATATTTCTACAGAACATTTTACTCAAAGACAAGAAAACATACCCCTTCTTGGCACTTCATGAAACCTTCTTCTAAACTGACCACATACTCAGTAACAAAGTAAATCTCAATAGATATTAAAAAATGGAGGAATCCCCTGTATCTTGCCAGATTACCATTCCTTAAAGTTAGAATTCAACAGCTATATAAGCCTACAAACTCAAAGAAACTAAACAATGTTTGTCTGAATCATCACTGGGTCATAGAAGAAATAAAGCAAAAAAAAATAAATAAAGACTAACTAGAATTCAATAAAAATTAATGCACATCATACTTAAACACATGGGACACTGTGAGAACAATGTTAAGAGGAAAGTTAATAACACTAAGTGTAGTGGGATTCAGAGTTTACCCAAGGAGGCACTTGTGACAGAGAATCTGGACCCCAGTGGGGCATGGCCAGAATCATTGGGAAGCCAGAACCCAAAGTTGCCTTCCTGTTTGTTCCTGCTTTTCTCAAAGTTCCAACTCTCCCAGAATTGCATTAAGGTTACCTTGTATCCATGAGTGCTTGTTTAACCCTTTAATAAATATTAATCCTTTTATGATATATTGCATTGAATAATTTAGGCAATAACTAAGTGCCTGTATAAAGAAAGTGAAGAAATCTCATTCTAACAACTTAGTACATCTTAAAGCTCTATAACAAAAAAAAAGGAGAACTCACCCAGGAGGAATAATCAAATTGAAGGATAAAATCAATAAAAATAAAAACAAAGGGAACAATACAAAAAAATCAATAAAGTTTATAAAAAGGGGGGTTGGAGAGATGGCTCAGCAGTTGTTAACACTGGCTGTTCTTCCGGAGGACCCAGCACCCTAGTGGAAGGTCATGACTGTCTGTGGTTCTAGTTCCCAGTTCCAGGCAAACACCAAGGCAAACAAATAAATAAATAAGTTTAAAAAATCAATAAAACAAAGAGCTGGTTCTTTGGAAAAAAATCAACAAGATAAACTCACTCTTATCCAAATTAACCAAAGGCAGAAAAGAATATTGAAATTAACAAAATCAGTAATGAAAAAAGAACATAACAACAGACACTGAGGAAATCCAGAGAATCATTAGATTATACTTTGAAAACCTGTACTTCACAAAATTGGAAAAACCTAAAATAAATAGACATTTTTCTGAAGGTTTCACATACCAAAATTAAATCAAAATTAGATAAACAATTTAAATAGACCTATAAACCCTAAGAAAATAGGATAAATCATTTAAAGTCTCTCTTAACAACATCAACAACAAAGCTGAAGATTAGATAGTTTTAGTTCAGAATTCTACCAGAAATCCAAAAAATTCAAAGAAGAACTTATAGCAGTACTCCTCAAATTGTTCCACACAAACAAAACAGAAGGAACATTGTCTAACTTTTCTATGAGGCTACAGTTATCTTGATACACACAAAAAATACAACTCAGAAAGAAAATTACAGACTAATCACTCTCATGACATTGATTCAAAAATACTCAATAAAATTCTGGCAAATCAATTTCAAAAACACATCAAAAATCACCCACTATTGTCAAGTAGGCTTCATTCCAGAGATACAGGGATAGTTCAATTTATAAAAAATCTGTTTATGTAATCTACCAAATAAACAAACTAAAAGAAAGAAACCACACTATCATCTCATTATATCACCTCTTTATGATGAAAGTCTTGAAATCAGGGATATAAGAAACATATCTAAAACTAACAAAGCAATAAGACAACAAAAGATCAAATGGATACAAAATGAAAAGAAAGAGTCAAACTTTGCTTTTTGCAGTTGATATGATAATATGAATACATGATTCCAAAAATTCTTCAGGGAACTTCTGTAATTGATAAACACCTTAAGCTATGTAGCAGGATATAAAATTAACTCAAAGAATTAGTAGGCCTTCTATATAAAAATAATAATCAGACCAAGAAAGAAATCACAGTAAACTCACCCTTTATAAATCCACAAATAACATAAATATCTTGGGATAATTCTAACCAAACAAAAGAAAGATCTGTCTGACAAGAACTTTAAGTCATTGAAGAAAAAAATTTAGGAAGATATCAGAAAATAAAAAGATCTCCAATGCTCTTGGATAAGTAGGATCAACATAGTAAAAATTTTAATCTTCCCAAAAGCAATGCAATATTCAATGCGCTGCATATTCAGTGCAATTCCCATAAAACCCCAACACAATTCTTTACAGACCTTGAAAAAGAATACTCAATTTCCCGTGGAAAAACAAACAAACAAAATAACAAAAATAAGTCTATACTATAAAAGATCTTCCAGATGCATCACTATTCCTGACTTAAAACTTTATGATGGAGCTACAGAAAGAAAAAAAAACAGCTTGGCATTGGCATAAAAATAAAACATGTGAATAAATAGAATAAAATGGAAGATACTAACATTAAACTGCCCACCTATGAACATTTTATTTTTGACGAAGACAAAATTGTGCAATAGAAGAAAGAAAGCATTTTCAACAAATACTTTATAACTGGATGTTGACATTTAAAAGAAAGTAAATAGATCTATGTTTATTGCCCTATACAAAACTGAAGCTTAAATGGATTGAAGTACTCAACATAAATGCCATTTATACGGGATCTTATAAATGAGAAAATGGATAACAACATTGAACACAACCGCATAGGAGACCACTTCCTAAATATAATAATAGCAAGACACTGAGAGTAATAATTAATAAATGTGACCTCTTGAATCTATAAGGCAAAAGACATAGTCAAAAAGACAAAATGGCAGCCTATAGAATGAAAAATATCTTTAACAACCCAATATCTTACAAAAGACTGATCTCCAAAATATATAAAAAAAAAACTCAAGAAACTAGGCATAAAAAATAATCCAATTAAAAATGGGCTATAGATCTAAAGAAGTCTCAACAGAAAAATCTCAAATGGTCAAAAGACATTTAAGCATTTAAGAAAGTGTTTGTAGTCAAAAGTTTCTTTGACTCACCTGGCCAGTTCTATAGCCATTTATTCCTAAATAATCATATAAAGCCTTATGATAATTACAGACTGTCTGGCCTCCTATGGATCAGGCCTATTACTTGCTAACTCTTAGTCTTAAATTAACCTATGATTCTTATTCATGTTTTGCTACATGGCTTGGTACCCTTGCTTGATTGCAGCATTCCTATTTTTTTTTACTCTGCTTCTGGCTTGAGTCTGCTCTGCTCTCCCTCTTCTAAAAAATATTCTTTTCTCATTGTTCCACCTATACTTCCTGTCTGCCTAGCTTCTGACCAACCAGTATTTTATTGAACCAATATTTCCAGTGACAAATATTTGCAATGCAAAAGAATATAATCCCATAGCATTTTCTAAGTCTGCATATATATTTTAACACTATGTACTGTTTGAACTTGCTGTTTGAATGTCTTTACTGTGGTCTCTTTCTCTAATTGTTAAACATATAACAGACATTCCCATATCACTGTGATATCATGGGTTAGTTTAAGACTAAGAGTTAGCAAGTAATAGGCCTGATCCATAGGAGGCCAGACAGTCTGTAATTATTATAAGGCTTTGTATGATTATTTGGGAATAAATGGCTATAGAAATGGCCAGGTGAGACATAGCAGTGATATGATTCCCATATCACTGCTAAACAATATGTTAGCAGCATATTGTTAAACTGCTAAAATCTGGTTAGGATTAAAGGCCTGGTTATAGCAGCTAACTGGATTTACGCAGCTCCTTCGTCTGTGAGAGCTTAGTATCATGGCAGAGGTAGTGACAGAAACCACATTTACCATTACAACTCTGGGAAATTTTAGGGTTCACATTGCCACCATATAAAGCACTGCTGCTCGCTGCTCATAAACACCATTTAAATGTTTGACAACAAGGCCTCTTTGGAGGTTTTTGCCACTGAAACTGAGTCAAAAAGTCTCTTGTAAAGGAGTCATGTCTCTGTTTGCCACCCTCAAACTGAGTCTACCCAAGTAAATGATTCTACCAAAAAGTCATGCTTGACTCTGTTTCCTTTTTGTCTATATAAACAAAAATCTCATGCTTGTACTGAGGCTTCTGTGAGACTGCAGAAATCCTCCAAATTGCAGCTCAAGTTGCAAACCAAAAATTCACCATGGTTCAGCTCAAGGTGCCAGACAACCATGTCACTGCTTAGGCCACTTGAGAGACACAACTAGGAAGGTGTTTTTGGTTCTGTTTCTGTATTCTAGAATCATTTTTCAGGCTTTATATGACTGTACATGCACCTTAATAAAATGCCATTTGCAGTCAGAAGCTGCCCTGTCCTACCCAGCTGGTTCTGTAGCCATTTAGTCTCAAACAATTATACAAATAATTTTATTGATTATAAACTATTAGCCTTATGGCACAGGATTATTACTTCCTAACTCTTAGTCTTGAACTAACTCATTATTCTTATCCATGTTTTACCATTTTACCATATGGCTTGGTACCTTTGCTTCAGTGCATCAAATGTTCAATATCCCTATCCACTAGGGAAATTCAAATCAAAATGACTCTGAGATACCATCTTACACCTGTCAGAATAGCTGAGATCAAAAACACTGAAGATGGCTTATGCTGGAGACAGTGTGAAAAAAGAAGAACACTTCTTCAATGCTGGAGAAAGTGCATTCTTATAGAGCCACTCTGGAGATAAGTATGGCTGTTTCTCAAAAAATGAAAATTAATCTACCTCTAGACCCAGCAACATCACTTTGTGATATATACCCAAAAATGCTCAATCACACCCTAAGGACAGTGATATGGGAATGTCTTTCTATATGCTGTAAATACCATTCTTTAAATAAAGGAACTATTTTGGCCATGGCAAGCACCATAGCAGTAGGTGGGAAATTGGAGCCTAGGTAGGAAAACAAGGGCAGAGTCAGACAAAGATTGATCCAGCTGCCAAAGAATCAAAATGTAAAGGAACACAGGTAAGCCATGGGCCATGTGGCAAGACAGATTAATGAAAATGATTGAATTAAGGTGAAAGAGTTAGTAATATGCATGAGTAATAGGCCAAATATCATGAAATTAATGTGTCTGAGTAATTTTGGGGAGCCTAAGCAGTGGAGGGGGAAGATCTGGACCATGGGGCTAGGTGGTCTGTGGGTCCAAACTGGGACTATGCTGGCCAGAAACCTTGTACTATAGATGGCACCCAATGTGAAGCATGAACCCATGACCATGGGATTAAGAGTCCCAAGCTCTACCAACTGAGCTAGCTAGCCTGGTTGCAGTTTATGCTGCCTGCAACAAGTCTGCTACCATTTTGTTTGTGGCCTGGATGCCATGCCTTATCTGTACCTTGACTCACATCAGAGACACAACTTGGAAGCCACTTTTGGCTCTGTTTCTGTGCTCTAGAACCCTTTTAAAGCTTACTCAGGCTTTATGTAGGTGTTGCTTAACTATGTTTGTCACAGCATGATTCATAATATCCAGAACTTAGAAACAACCTAGCTGCCCCTCAACTAAAGAATTGATTAAGAAAATGTGGTACATATACACAATGGAGTATATTACTCCATGGTGGAAAACAATAACATCATACAATTTGTAAACAAATGGTTGGAGCTATAAAAAAAATCACTCTGAATGATTCAAGGTAACCCAGATACAGAAACACAAACAGTATTCTCTTGTTCATAAGCGGATATTAAATGTAAAGCAAAGGAAAACCAGGCTACAAAACACAACCCTGGAGAATCTGGTTAAAGAGGAGTATTCTAAGAGAAACGCACATAAGTTGTCCCAGAAAGAGGAAATGGTTAAGATCTCCCTGGTAAACTGAAAGAGGAGAAGTAGAGGAAAGAGGATGGGAAGGGGGAGCATGGGGGTTCCAGGTAGCAAGTTGGAGGGAAAAAGTGAAAGAGATATATTGCCAGAGTGAGCCTTTATGGGACTAGGGAGAAATGTGGTGCTAGGAATGTCCCCAAGAACAAACAAGGGTGTTCCCAGCTAAAACCCCTAGCAATGTTGGAGAGGGATCCTACACTAGCCTTCCCCTAAACCTACATTCAATGACTGATAGAAGCAGATGCAGAGACCCATAGCAAAGCTCTTGACTGAACTTTTGGAGTTCAGTTGAAGAGAAGTAAGAGGAAATATGAGAGCAAAAGAAGTGAAGAGCCTGATGAAGAAAATTACAGAGACCAGCTGACCTGAGCTAGTAGGAGCTCACAGACTCTGCACTAGGAGCTGGACAGCCTGCATGGGACCAAACTATGCCTCTGAATAAGGGTGACAGTTGTGTGGCTTGATCTATGTGTGGGGCCCCTGGAAATGGACCAGGACTTAACTTGATTACATTTATTTGCTTTTTAGAACCCTTTCCCTAAGAATGTATGTTACACAACTTCTAATTTGTCTTATAGTAGAAATGTGGAACCAGATATTTGAGTAAATGCTAAAAGATCACAAAGAAACAAGCCATAGCCATTTATTACTTTGTCTACTTTTCAGACTAAAGGGGCAGATTCTCTCCACAAATCCTCAAAGTGAATGTCTCTGATAACTCAGCTAAAAAGAAAGGGAAGCACAGGCAAGAGGCAAAGTCCTATTTCCTCCTGCCTTAGATTCCTTGCTCTGCGCTGTCATATCACTTCCTGTTTTAACTTTTCTAGTACTGAGATTAAAGATATATATAGTTCCCAAGTACTGAGAGCAGAGGCATGATCTCTGATTCTGAGAATAAAGCTGTTTGCCACCTCTGCTGGCCTTTACTTCTCTTTCAGACTGGATTCATCTTGTGTAGTCCAGGCTTTCCTTGAATTCACAAAGATCCAAATAGTTTTCTGTCTATTAAGGGTGTGTGCAACAACTTTCTGATCTCTATGGTTAAATTTTTGGCTGGCTCTATCCTCTGATTTTCAGACAAACTTTATTAGATTACAAACAATATATCACTACAGAGGGATGCTTTACTCAGTCTTGATAAAAGGAGGAAAGGCTTGTCCCGTCTCAACTTGGCATGCTAGCCTGTGTTGACTACTCCAGAGAGGCCTTATACCCTTTGAGGAGTGGATGGTGTTGGGTGAGGTGAGGGGAACAGGACAAGGAGAAGAAGAGGGAACAATGATTGGTATGTAAAAAATTTTAAATTCTTAAATGAAAGAATTTGTTGTGGCAGAAATTTCAGCTCATATGTTTTAATAGGCTGATAATTATTATAAGTAAGCAACATAAAGGCAAATTTTTCTCTATTCTGTTTTTGTAAAGACAAAGTTTTTTTAATTTTTTTAAATAAACCAGTATAAATAAACTATCCTTTGAGTAATAACGAAACCAAAGGAATTCTAGGCTGAAAAAAGCCCATTGACCTAATCATCTTATTTATAGCTCTTAATTCTATTACCATTATCTTCTACATTCCTTTTCATGTCAAATATAAAATAATTCCAGGGACTAGTCAGTTCTTATGTATGTTTAGCATTTATCTTCTAAATGCTCTTGTACCAGCTCTTCTAGTGCCTGTAATTTTTTTTTATGTCAAAGGCCATTATTTTACTTACACAGTAAATTATTTTAATCATTTAATATTTTAAATGAATTAATTCATCAGTTAATTATTTTAAAGGTAAGGTTAATAGCCTTGAATAGCACCAACTGTTGTGTCCAGCTTAAGAGCAATTTGAATGGTCTGTGACTGTTATTGATAATACCTTTTAATATTTCTATTAGAATAATTATTTACTTTATGGTTTGTTTCTGAGATTGAAGAAATGTTAATCTGTGTTTTTCATTACTATAACAAATTATGTTTAAAAAGATTTCTTGCTATGTTAGTCACATGCAGCTTTAATATTTTTTATTTGTCTTTTAGGCCCTATACACTTGATCCATTTTATATTTTGTTCTACCTGAGTTTATGTTCTGATCCCAAGAAGCTGAACATTTACCTTCTGAAGTGGTCAATTTGTATGCCAAGATTTATGTAAAATTATTGTTCATTGCAACTCAGTTTTTTATGCTCTAAAAAATAAAGTTTTTCTGGAGATCAGAGGGCAGAGATAACCACGAGTTAACAATAGAAGCCAGAGATAGCCACTAGTTAGCCATAGGAGCCAGGCAGTTGTGATACACACATTTAATCACAGCACTTATGAGGAAGAATTAGAAAATCTCAGGAGTTCAAGACCACGCTGGACTCCTCAAGATTAATCCAGTCTAAAAGAGAAACAAAGACAGGAAGTTGAAGTTCATGCTTTTAATCTAAGCAATTGGGATCCTATGTCTTTGATTTCAGTACTTATAGGGCACACATCTTTAATCCCAGAACTAGGCAGGTGGAGACATGAAATGATATGGCTGGGTGGAAAAGAAAGTAATAAGGTGGCAGAGACAGGAGTTTGCCCCTTTATTAGCTGAGGAGTTGGTGAGGTAAGAGATGGCTATGACTTGCTCCTCTGCCTTTCTGATCTTTCACCATTTATCCTGAAATCTGACTCTGGCTTTTTATTATTAAGATTAATTAGAATTTATGCTACATCTGGAATTAAATTTTGGGGGCAAAAAATTCTAAACAAAATTCACTTGCCTGTGGATTTGTGGCCACTGACATAAGCTGAAGCTGCACATGGCCAGAGTCACTACCCTCCTCCAAAAACTGCAAGAGTTAGCCACTTTGGATCATTCTAGGGTACAGATGGCTGACTCTTAGGCTTCTTCTCTCCCAGTGGGTTGTCAATTTTTTCCCGGACCCCCTCCTCAGACTTCTTGTCAAACTTATTAGCTGCCTTGAAAACCAGCTCAGGCTTCTACTGTTATATCAGAGCCATCAGCCCCACACTTCACTGCCATTTGAATTGTCAACATTGACAGATGTGGTGAAACAATTGGGAATTATAAAATAAGAAAAATTTTAAATAAAGAAATTACTTTCCATATTAAAACAATGAGAAACACTATTATAATGGTGGTAGTTAGGTCTCTGTATGATAATACATTGGCAGTTTGAAAACAGAGCAACTAAATGAGAAGATAATTGACTTAGATGGGATTTATATAATGTTAATTATAAATATTATTTGTTTGATCACTTTTGTTTTAGCATTTTAAAAGTTGGTTAATCTTGTACCATGCTACATTGCTGAAGGTGTTTATAAGAGTTCCCTGGTAGAATTTTGGGGGTCACTTATATATACTATTATATCATCTGCAAATAGAGTTTGATTTCTTCCTTTTCAATTTGTATCTTTTTAATCTCCCTTTGTTCTCTTACTGTTTTACCTAAAACTTTGAAAATAATATTAAATAGATAAGGAGAGAGAAGACAGCCTTATCTTGTTCCTAATTTTAGTAGGATTGCTTTGAGTTTCTATCCATTTTGTTTGACCTTGTCTGTCGGATTGCTTTTATTATGTTTAGATATCTTCCCTGTATTCCTAATCTCTTCAACTTTCATCATAGTGGAATGTTGGATTTTGCCAAAGGCTTCTTTTTCAGTATCTAGGAAAATAATCATGTTATTTTTTCTTTAAGGTTGTTTATATGATGGATGACATTAGCAATTTTTTATATGCTGAACCATCCCTGCATCTCTGTGATGAAGCCTACTTGATAATGGAAGATGATTTTTAATATGTTCTTGAATTAGGTTTGCCAATATTTTATTGAGTATTTTGGCATTAACATTCATGAGGGAGATTGGTCTATAATTTTCTTTCTTTGCTGCATCTTTGAGAGATTTGGGTATCAGGGTTGCTGTACCCTCATAGAAAGAGTTTGGCAATATTCCTTAAGAATCATAATGAGAGGAAGTGGGAACAAATTATAAGAAAGGAGATGGTTGAGTGAGAGGAGCAACAGGCAGGGAGAACAAAGAAATGGTTAGCTTGTAGGGGGAGCCATTGTGGGGTTAAAAAAGAAACCTGGTGCTAAGGAAACCTCCAAGAACCCACAAGGTATCTCTGGCTAGGACTCCAAGCAACAATAGAGAGGATACCTAAACAGGACTTCCCCTATAATTAAAAAAATGATTACCCTAATTATTAATGTAGAACCATAATGGATAGAGGCAGAAGCAGAAATCCATAGTTAAGCACCAGGTTAAGCTCCCAGTCCTGCTGAAGAGAAAGGAGAGAGCATATGAACAATTGAATTAAAATCATGAAGAGGAGACCCATAGAGATGGCTGACCCAACATATTGGGGGCACACTGACTCTGAAATAATTGTTGAGGAACCTTCATGAAAAGGAACTAAATCTTGCTGGTTGTGGTGGCACATGCCTGTAGGAACTGCTGAAGGAAAAGGAACTAAACCCTCCAAATGTAAACAACTGCCAAATGGTGAGAACATTGTGTAGGGCTTCTTGCAGTAGGATTAGAGTATGTTTCTGGTGCATGAACTGACTTCTCTGAGACCATTTCCTACAGAGGAACATTTAACCCAGCCTTAACACTGGGATGAGGGATTTAGACCCACCTGAACTGGATATGCCAGACTAAACTGACCCACCTTGGGAGTCCTTGTTCTCCTGTTTTAATAGATGGGGAGAATAGGGTGGGACTAGAGAATACTGACAGGTACTTGGAGGAGGGAAGGGAAAGGAAACAGTGATAAATATAGAAAAAAATTTTAAAATAAAAAAATAGCCAATATAAACAAACAAACAAACATTGGTTAATATGAGTGCCAAGATAATTTTTAGAAAAACTTATTAGACAGATCATAGAGATATTTAGACCCAGGAAGGGGAAAGTAAATAAGAACCAGTCTCACGGTTTCATTATAAAGTTAGAAAGAAATCGCCTGAGGTTTTCAAGCAGCCTTAATTTATTCTGTAACCTTACAGGAACTGCTCAATGATCAACACCCCCAAGGCTGTGTTGTGTAAGAGCTCAATGGATTCCTGCACAAATATTTGACTTAAGGAGATTCAAGAAAACTATAGTATCATATGGCATGAATTTACCTTTGGTGAAGCAGACATTACATTTGTGGCCAACTTGTAATAGAACTATCTCTGAAGACAGGAGAGAGTTGGTTACAGTAGTTTTGGAGGCTGGTCCTCAATTACAGTGAGGAACCAGGTGAAAGCATGAGACTAAGATAATTGAACAACAAAGTAGGGCTATAAGTATGAAAATCTCCAGACAACAACTTTTTAAAGAGGGAGATTATAGTATAGTAAAAGGCAATAATTATATGATGACCATATCCTGGCTTTATGCCACAAAACAGCCTTGAATGCTTGGGACAGAATTGAAAAAGTAAAACAGAAAATTGAGTTAATTACTAAAGTTATACAGAGCCCCAAAAAAATCTTCACTGATTTCTTACAGAAACTGACTTCAGTAATAAATGAAATAAAAACAAATTCAGAAGCTAGACAAATATTAATTGAATTTCCAACTGGTGAAAATGCTAATACACAATGCAAATGGGTAAATAGGTAATTAAAGGCAAGATCACCTTTAGAGGAATGGATTTGAAATATAATCAAAATTGAATCTTATGGCTATAATGATGCTTGGATAGAAGAGGTGATTTTCAAAGGTTTGAAAAAAATAAAATGTCAAGTGTTTCAGTTGTAGATGGTTGGTCACCTAAAAAGAAATTTTAAACAGGGCATTTCTAGAAATAATATTTTTCTAAGAATAATTCCAGCAGAACATCTCTGTCTTCTGAATTATATAGAAGATATCTGAAAGTCAGTTACTGAACTAATGAATATAGATAAATAAAGGAAAAGCAAGGTAAACTTTAGCTGTCAGGAAACAATTTGAGGAGCATCTCACAGGCCCACATGTCCAATTCAGTTCAGTCATTTCCTATGATTGAGGAGGAAACTCCTTTGCAGAGCAATTAAGGAACCTAATGCTTATTATAAAAACTCACACTGCTCTGAATAATAGAACAATCATAGAAAAGAGAATATCAAATTTAGGAGACACAATAAAATGAATATTTTGGCAAACTTCTATAAATAAACTAAGACCAAAATTAAAAATATAAATAAATGATGTTTTCATTAAAGGTATAGATGTAACAATAATTGCACCAGAATCTTGGAATCCAAATTAGCCTCTTCTTGAGAAAATTGTTCAATTTTTAGGGATTGGAATATTATCTCAAGTAAAACAGAGCAAGAGATAGGTAGAATGTATGGAGACAGAATGAAAGAGAAGAAAATTAAGGCCATATATGTCTAACATAGCAATTAATTTATAAGAATATTCAGATTAACAATCCTCCAATCTCAGAAGCAAAGTATAAATTCACACATGTTAATCAAAAAATCTTAAAAGGTATTATAAAGAACAGTCACTGGCCATTCAGGTTGCACAAGGACATGGCATAATAGCTGCTGGTCTATCTAAAGCACCAACAACCTGATGTTTATAATGGTTATCAGATAAATCTGTATAGATTGAGAAATGGTCCTTAAAATCAGAGAAACTGCAGGGTTTAGATCAGCTAATACATAAACAGCTAAATGCTTAGCATGTTGAAGGAACAAGTGCCCTTGGAATTAATCTTTATTTGTTATTAAAAAGAAATCTGGAAAATGGAGAAAGATAATATATCTAAGTGCTGTTAATAAAGTGATTCAGTCAATAAACTCTCCACAATCTTGAATCCCAATGCATCCCCTATTACCAAAATGATGGTCTCTTATAGTTATCAATAAAGATTGTTTTCTCACTGTATCTGTACAAGAAAAAGAGAAAAATTTGCCTTCATAGTTCCTACTTATAATAATTCTCAGCCTATTAAATCATTGGAAGAATCTCCAACAACAAATGCTAAATATTTCTGCTCTGTGCTAATATTTTTACAACAGATATTAGAAGTAATACATAATCAATTTCCTCATTTTATAGTATACCATTACATGAATGATATTCTACTAGCTGATACAAATGTAAATACTTGAGAAAGAATGTTTGAAGAACTAAAAAAATTACCTTGTTGAGGATTACAAATTGCTCTGGAATGGTACTGATTATTTAGGATAACTAGGTCTACAAAAAATTAGACACAGCATTAAATACCTTGGAGTAATTATAACCAAAGAAGTAACAGATCTATTTGAGAAAAAAAAAAAACTTTAAATCACTGAAGAAAGCAACTGAAGAGGATATCAGAAAATGGAAAGCTCTCCCATGTTCCTGGATAGGTAGGATCAACATGGTAAAAATGGCAATTCTACCAAAAGCAATCTACAGATTCAATGCACTGCCCTCAAAATACCAACACAATATTTTATGGACCTGGAAAGAAAAATACTCAATTTCATTTAGAATAACAGGAAAGACAGGATTGTCAAAGCAATTTTGCTCAACAAAAGAACCTCAGGAGGCATCACCATCCCCCACTTCAAGTTATACTATAGAGCTACAGTAATAAAAACAGCCTTGTATTGGCATAAAAACAGACTCGGGGATTAATGGAATCAAAGTGAAGTTCCAGACATTAACCCAAAAACCTATGAACACCTGATGTTTGACAAAGAGGCCCAAAATATTCAATGGAAAAAAAGATAGTATATTTAACAAATGGTGTTGGCATAGCTGGATGGTAGTGTGTAGAAAAATGCAAATAGATCCAATTCTATCACCCTGCACAAAACTCAAATCCAAGAGGATCAAAGACCTCAACATAAACCCAGCCACACTGAACTTGATAGAAAAGAAAGTAGGAAATACACTTCTACAAATTGGCACAGGTGCCCACTTCCTAAATATAACACCAGTGGCACAGACACAAAGAGCAACAATCAATAAAACTCCTCCTGAACCTGAGAAGCTTCTGTAAAGCCAAGGACACTGTCAGTAAGACAAAACTACAGCCTACAGAATGGGAAAAGATTTTGATCACCCCTACAAGTGACAGAGGACTGATTTCTAAAATATATAGAGAATTCAAGAAGCTAGAGCCTAAAACCTTGAATAAACCAATCAAAACACGGGGCTCAGAACAAAAAAGGGAATTCTCAGCAGAGGAACTACGAATGGCTGAAAGGCACTTGAAAAAGTGCTCTTCATCTTTAGCCATCAGAGAAATACAAATCAAAACAACTCTGAGATACCACCTTACACCTGTCAGATTCGCTAAGATAAAAGACACAGTGACAGAGTATGCTGGAGATGTTGTGGAGCAAGGGAAACACTCCTCCAATGTTGGTGGGAGTGTAAGCTTGTTCAGCCACTCTGGAATGCAATATGGCAGTTTCTCAGAAAATTAGGAACCAGTCTCCCCAGGGACCCAGCAATACCACTTCTGGGTGTATACGCTAAAGAGGCACATTCACACTCCAAAGGCATTAGCTCAACTATGTTCATAGCAGCATTATTCATAATAG
Source organism: Sigmodon hispidus (assembly GCA_004025045.1). NCBI lineage: Eukaryota > Metazoa > Chordata > Mammalia > Rodentia > Cricetidae > Sigmodon > Sigmodon hispidus. The sequence goes on from PVIH01017050.1 coordinate 41,487, forward strand.
CAAGAAACTGGAAACAACCTAGATACCCATCAACTGAAGAATGGATTAACAAACTGTGGTACATCTACACAATGGAGTACTACTCAGCAGTAAGAAAATATAATATCCTAAAATATGCAGGCAAATGGTTGGATTTGGAGAATATCCTCCTGAGCGATGTATCACAAACCCAGAAAGATAAGCAGGGGATGTACTCACTCATTAGTGGACTTTAAATCAAAAGCAAAGCACATCTTAACTGCAAACCACAACCACTGAACAGCATGGGATCTGAAGTACCTTGGACTGACACCTTGGAGCCCATTCATTCCAGAGGAATACCTGACCCGGTCTTGATGTTTGGATGCGGAAAGCAGATTTGCCTGGAGTGGATGCTGAACTAAGCCACCTTGGGACTTTGGGACCTCTTGCTCTTGCTAAGGAGGAGATAAGAAGATGGGGAGAAAAGAGAGCAACTGGGAGGGGCAGGAGGGGGAAGGGAGTTTGAACAAGGGGGTACATGGATAAAATAATGAGACTTTATTAAAAAATAAATAAAAAGTCATTAAAAAGGACAGAACAGAATAATGCTCACTGATCTAGCCTGTGGTTTCCCCTTCCCCATATTTCTGTGTGTATGGATTAATAATTTTTTTTCTTTTTACAGTGGAAGGACAGATTACCATATACAAGTTCCAGATCAGTTCCCAGTCACTAGCAAGAATCACATTGCATGACATTGGCATACTGACCTCTGGTAAAAACTCCTCACATGGGAGATTATGAAAATATTTTAGAAATGCTTTGAATTAGAATCCCTAGATCAGGAATATACTTTTTCACATATGTGTAAAATAAAACTATACATGTATACATAAGCATTGTGACAGTTTAATAATACATAAGTAAAAATTATTTTTCATACCTCATTTATTTGGTCTCCAGTTGTGGGTACTGCACACTTCTTTAGAACTTTTAGGAGTCTCTGGAGCAGGGGCAGCTGAACTCTGGCCCTGGCCACACCCACAGCTCCTGCTGAGGGAATCTGCACAGCTCCCCACTACGACCTCAAACTGAGCGAACTGAGCGAACCAACTGCAGGGGTCTCTGAGGGGCAGATTCGGACCCTGACCAGAGGTGAGGAGGGATCGACAGGCCTCAGCGCCTGTATCCTGGCCTGGGAGGGAGAGTTGAGCTCCCATTGCTTCCAGTTCCGCTACCAGGACCGGGTGCTCTCTGCAGAGTCCCAGCGCACTCTGGAGCAGGGGCAGTTGAACTCTGGCCCTGGCCACACCCACAGCTCCTGCTGAGGGAATTTGCACGACTACCCACCACGACCTCGAACTGAGCGAACCAACAACTGCAGGGGTCTCTAAAAGACAGAATCAAACCCTGACCAGAGAGGTGACAGGAGGCACACAAATCCAAGTGCCACAACTGACCAGGACCCATCTAATCGTGAACCACTGAAGCCATGGGCAAACGTCAGTGCAAGAAATTACATAATAATACAAAGGACAACATGGTAACTCCAGAAGAGAGTGGCGATCTTACAAATACAAGACCTGAACTGAGCAATGAAGAGGAAACAGAAGGAAGAAACACCAAAAATTCCTTTTTGATGATCATCAAAGCTCTAAAAGAAGATATGAAAAAAAGCCTTAAAGGAATAGAAGAAAATACAAACAAAAAATTGGAAGAGATGAACAAATCTATGAAAGAAACATGCCAGGAACTAAAAGCTGAAATAAAAGCTGAAATAGAAGCAATAAAAAAAGGTGCAAAATGAGGCAAAAATGGAAATAGAAAACCTGAAGAAAAAAGCTGGAACTACAGATACAAGCATAACAAACAGAGTTCAAGAGATGGAAGATAGAATCTCTGAAGTGGAAGACTCAGTAGCTCAAATAGATATATCAGTCAAAGAAAATAGTAAAACTAAAAAAGCCATAACTCAAAATG